>NC_047562.1:41543365-41680865 GCF_902806645.1 Magallana gigas
GCGGTGAATTGTATTTGAAAGAGCTATTCTACATATAAATGAATCTGAAATGTATATGTTAAATATACTTGTAACGCATCAGTCCTTTAAGGTCAAGGTCAAAGGTCAAGGTCAGGTCAAAGGTCAAGGTCAAACCTAAAAATAAAAGGGGGGGGTGATGAATTTGTGTTTGAAAGAGCTATTCGTACATATAAATGAATCTGATATGATAGATGTTGCCGATACTTATAACACACCAGTCCTAGAGGTCAAGGTCAAGGTCAAGGTCAAGGTCAAAGGTCAAGGTCAAACCTAAAAAAAAAGGGGGGGGGGGTGTTTATTTCTAATGTGTTTGTGAAATCAATGAAATTGAAAGGGGAATTACTGCCAGAAAGGGACGTTGGACCCTTTTGGGATCAATAGTTGAAGAATTCTAAGTGTAATGAAGACATGGTAAACGTTTCAAGTTCTACTGTTTTGGTTTCAGAGGAGTAGCGATAACAAGCATTTCGAACAAAAGGGGCAAATACTCACTAACTATTACAAGACGGGAGCTGAAGGGCTACATTTTGAAATGTCTTAAGACGTCCTACTACATCCTTGATCAAATTTCTCTATATCACCCTAAACAAAGAAGATACGAAAACTCATGAATACACAGGTTTTCAGATGACCTTGACCTTTGACCTTTACGTCATTTTGATCGGCCATGGAAGACGCTTCATCCCAAGTGGTCCGAAGTCTTTGTGACAAATAGTAAAAAAATTGGAAGTGATTTTATGGAAATTGAAATACTTTCAGGGGCAATAACTGATAGAAGGGGGTCTCGGAACCTTTCGGTATGAATAGATTGAAAGAGCGTCTAAGTGACTTACAGACGTTATTAAAAGTTTCAAGTCTCTATCTCTTATGGTTTCAGAGGAGTAGCGATAACAATCACTTCGTACACAAAGGGCAAAAACTTTGTAAGTTCTGGGAGTGATCAACCAAAGGGTCATTTGGTATCATAACTTTTAATGGCCAGTCTTATAAAGAAAAAAATGCTTCAATATCTCTTGAAACAAAAAAGCTGTCCCTGGAAAAAAAGAGAAGAAAAATAATAATAACTAGTAGACTAATTGTTCACGGAACAATTAGAGGCCTTTCCACCTTCCATAATGATTCAAAAAAATTCCCGAAAATGTTGATAATTATTGAGTAATTAGAGAAAAATCAATTTACGAAGAAAAAAAAAGTAAAAAAAAAAAATGGGTTCCGCACAGTGGGATCGATCCGAGTACCCTTAGGTTCCTAGGCGAGAGTGTTGCCACTACGCTATTTCGCTTGTTATCTGATGGAAGGTAAAACTTGTTGAGTTGTGTAGTGAATTTGGATGATGATAGAAAGAAGAGACGAAGCGTTCTTCTGTCCATCTAAAATTGATACCCAACGCTGAGGAACCTTTAGAATAGATAGGGGCTTAGCGATTGGTTGGGAGGGCAGTATTTGTTCACCAGTTTATTCATAAAAATCAGTGCTGCTTGTAAACAATGTGGCCGGATAGCGTTGACTAAGAAATCAACAGGTCAGGTCAAACTCTGGTCGCCGGCGGGTATTTGAAGGTGTGGGAACGTCACTTTTGCTCAGCTGATGCGAATTCTCCCTGTGATTTGAAATGCACGTGCTTATAAATCTACTAACTGTCATGCATTCGTGGATTACAAGTACGGAAAATCGGAACTGAATTAAGGCCAGTCATGTATTTCAGCCAAGTCGGGAAATAAACAAACTGAAAGAAAATGTAAATTTAATTCATCTAAAATCGGGGTCTGGGAAGGAAGAGTTATCTTTCGTTGCACTTCAACACAAGTCGTCACAGGTTGCCGATAGAAATGTAAACAAAGATTTTCAGTGAAATTTGAGCATGAATTTATTAGATACAAATATCGAAGCGTTGAAATTTCGTTTCTCGGGACGATGGTTCGATGCCGCTGAGGTGGATAACTTTCTTCAATAGGGTTCATTTCGTTTGAAATTTGGCAGGCAATTAGATTCAGGTGTGGGGAACAGTCCCATGAATTTTCGCCGAGTTCTACAGAGTTTTACTGGAGCTGGAATTTTTATTTGGAGGCGTAGTCTAAAACGCGGTCTGGAGTCAAATGGCAGGCAGTTTTTCACCTTTTTAAAAAATTCTGACAAACGGTTGTAACGCTTTTTTAGGTTTTATTTTGAAAAGGAATATTAAATTTCAAGTTCAAATATCGAGGGTCATGTTCATATAAGAATTCAATCCTTGTATAAAAGAAGGGGGGGGGGGGGGGCAAATTGTTCATAAAACTGAATCCGATATATATGTTGCATACACTTATTACTCATAAGTTCTAAGAGTTCAAAGGTCAAAGGTCAAGGTCAAACCTAAAAATAAGGGGGGGGGGGGGGGGGGTTGGTTGTTTTTAAAGAGCTTATTGCACATATAAATGAATCTGAAATGTATATGTTAAATATACTTGTAACGCATCAGTCCTTTAAGGTCAAGGTCAAAGGTCAAGGTCAGGTCAAAGGTCAAGGTCAAACCTAAAAATAAAGGGGGGGGTGAATTTGTGTTTGAAAGAGCTATTCGTACATATAAATGAATCTGATATGATAGATGTTGCAGATACTTATAACACACCAGTCCTAAGAGGTCAAAGGTCAAGGTCAAAGGTCAAGGTCAAAGGTCAAGGTCACTCATAAAAAAAAGGGGGGGGGGGTGTTTATTTCTATTGTGTTTGTGAAATCAATGAAATTGAAAGGGGAATTACTGCCAGAAAGGGACGTTGGACCCTTTTGGGATCAATAGATTGAAGAAATTTCTAAGTGTAATGAAGACATTGGTAAACGTTTCAAGTCTCTACCTGTTTTGGTTTCAGAGGAGTAGCGATAACAAGCATTTCGAACAAAAGGGGCAATAACTCACTAACTATTACAAGACGGGAGCTGAAGGGCTACATTTTGAAATGTCTTAAGACGTCCTACTACATCCTTGATCAAATTTCTCTATATCACCCTAAACAAAAGAGGTACGAAAACTCATGAATACACAGTTTTCAGATGACCTTGACCTTTGACCTTTACGTCATTTTGATCGGCCATGGAAGACGCTTCCATCCCAAGTGGTCCGAAGTCTTTGTGACAAATAGTAAAAAAATTGGAAGTGATTTTATGGAAATTGAAATACTTTCAGGGGCAATAACTGATAGAAGGGGGTCTCGGAACCTTTCGGTATGAATAGATTGAAAGAGCGTCTAAGTGACTTACAGACGTTAATAAAAGTTTCAAGTCTCTATCTCTTATGGTTTCAGAGGAGTAGCGATAACAATCACTTCGTACACAAAGGGCAAAAACTTTGTAAGTTCTGGGAGTGATCAACCAAAGGGTCATTTGGTATCATAACTTTTAATGGCCAATAACATAAAGAAAAAATTGTTTCAATATCTCTTGAAATAAAAAAGTTGTCCCAAGGAAAATAGAAAAGAAAAATTATAAGAATAATAAAAAACATAAAGAAAACAAAAGGTCTTTCACCTGAAAGGTGGAAAGACCTAATAACTAGTAGACTAATTGTTCTCGAACAATTAGAGGTCTTTCCACCTCATTGTTTTATGTTTAAATAAGGTTGTTTCAATACAATGAAGTATTTTTCCTGCGTTACTTCATATAAAAGTGTCAAACGATTAAGTTTGCAATTTTTTACTGCTTGACCTTGACCTTTGTCCTTTATGTCATTTTGATCTGACAAGGTAGACGCTTCAATACCAAGTGGTCCGATCTATCTATGATTATTGATTCAAAAGTTATTTGTGTTTTTATTGATTGTTCAAACTTTCAGGGGCAATAACTGCTATAAAAGGGACTTTGGACCTTTTCGGTATGATAGATTGAACGAGCGTCAAAGTGTACTGAATACATTATTAAAAGTTTCAAGTCTCTACCTCTAACGGTTAATGAGGGGTAGCGATAACAAGCATTTTGTACAATAGGGGCAATAACTCTATAATTGTTATATGGTAAGGGTCAAAGGGTGATATTTTGTAATGCCTTAAGATGTCCTACTACATCCATGAAAAAGTTTTTCTCTACCATCCTAAACAAAATAGACACAAACACTCATTAATTAAGAGATTTCCAAATGACCTTGACCTTTGACCTTTATGTCATTTTGTTCGGCCAAGGTAGATGTTTCCATCCCAAGTGGTCCGAAGTCTCTATAATAAGTAATGAAAAAGTTGGAAGTGATTTTATAAAAATGTAAATACTTTCAGGGGCAATAACTACTAGAAGGGGGGCTCAGATCCTTTCGGTATGAATAGATTGAAGAACCCTCTAAGTGTACTTAAGACATTGGTAAAAGTTTTAAGTTTCTATCTCTCATGGTTTCAGAGGAGTAGCGATAACAAGCTTTTCGTACAAAAGGGGCAATAACTCTGTAACTTTTTATAAGAAGGAGCCAAGGGGATATATTTTGAAATGTCTTAAGATGTCCTACTACATCCATGAAAAAGTTTTTCTCTACCATCCTAAACAAAAGAGATCTAAAAACTCATTAATTAAGAGATTTGCAAATGACCTTGACCTTTGACCTTGATGTCATTTTGTTCGGCCAAGGTAGACGCTTCCATCCCAAGTGGTCCGAAGTCTCTATGATAAATAATAAAAAAGTTGGAAGTGATTTTATGGAAATTCAAATACTTTCAGGGGCAATAACTGATAGAAGAGGGGCTCAGATGCTTTCGGTATTAGTAGATTGAAGAACCCTCTAAGTGTACTGAAGACATTGGTAAATGTTCCAAGTCTCTATCTCTTATGGTTTCAGAGGAGTAGCGATAACAAGCTTTTCGTAAACAAGGGCAATAACTTTGTAAGTTCTGGGAGTTATCAAGCAAAGGGTCATTTGGTACCATAACTTTTAATGGCCAATAACATAAAGAAAAAATTGTTTCAATATCTCTTGAAATAAAAAAGTTGTCCCAAGGAAAATAGAAAAGAAAAATTATAAGAATAATAAAAAACATAAAGAAAACAAAAGGTCTTTCACCTGAAAGGTGGAAAGACCTAATAATAATAAAAAACATAAGAAAAACAAAAGGTCTTTCACCTGAAAGGTGGAAAGACCTAAAAACATAAGAAAAACAAAAGGTCTTTCACCTGAAAGGTGGAAAGACCTAATAAAGAAGTAAGCATAATAAGAATAAAAGCAAGATACATAGAATTTTGGCAGTAATTCCCTTCCATAATTTTACACATACATCACAGTCGTGATGTACATGACTAAAACGAACATGTGTAATTGAGTTAATTATTGAACTACCATATAAAACACTGGGAATTAGAGTTATTTTTGTTTAGGTCAATTACAGTAAACTTATCATTTAATCAAATCCTACAATCTAATTCCCGTTTCTTTCCTTAGATTTAAAAAAAAAAAACAATAACAGGTACAACTGTACATAAAAAAACATTTCATTTGACTTTGAAAAGTTGCAATTTTAATAATGAATTTATGCAATTTTCAAAAACTAATGTATGTATAAAGCTTATTTGTGTTTTAATTGTCAAATGTGACATTGTTATTTGTTGTATATATTGTAAAAATAAAATATAAACATGCATTTTTAGGGTCTGCAGGTCAAGTTCAAGGTACAATATAATCCTACCTTTTGTCCTTCAGCAAGCTGTTGATGACAGACTTCAAAACTACCTTCTGTATTTCTTGTGGCTACCATGGAAATAAGGAAAATAAGTCATCATATATTGTTAACTTAAAGAAAGAATTTATCTTGTGAGAAAGCAGAGTATATGGATACACATGTAAATACTACATGCTATAAAGGTAAATTTACCAGTTTCAGAAGGATTTCATAGACCATGTGAACTAGCTCAAACTTCAGGCCAGGTTCTTCTACAGTCTTGTATTCTTTGCAAGGGTCTCTCTGTTAAATAAAACTCACATTATCATTGAAATTCTCTCTCTCTCTCTCTCTCTCTCTCTCTCTCTCTCTCTCTCTCTCTCTCTCATTATATATTCTTCACAGCATTGCATAGAGCATTTAGTCCAATGATGATCTATGCTTTTGATGAATTGATCTATACAACTATCTTATCTTTTTAAAAAAAAAAGTATTTTCTGTCCTAATAAATAATGAAATGAAATATTTTGAGAATCTATATTTAAAAAAGACTGCGCATCCATCATCAATATCTATGACAAGCTAATTCAGTAGACCTTCATAGAACTGTGTTCATATTGATCTCTTTGAATTTTATTATCTTACTTAGCTATGATTGTTATAATCTATTATAGAATAATTACACAATGCATTCATATGACATGCAGTTTAGATTACAAAAATTAAGTTGGTACTATAGAGTCTCTGGTTATCTGTAATCTAATGAACCTTTTTACCTGAAAACCTACAAAACAATCGGCAATCAATATACATTTTTACATTGTATAACAGGAAACCAGCAACAGAAACATAAAGAAAATGGGCGGCTGAAATGTTGATTTATAGATTACAGATCAATTTTACATTATGCAGTTGTTTTTTAGACAGCCCAAAAAAGAGAATAGAACGTCTAAAGCAGAGGATTTGATATTTTTAAGCCATCCACCAAACTATTATCAAATATTTTCTCTAGAGGCAAAATACTTTGGTATCAGTGTTGGGATAATCATCAAAGGCTTTATTCAAACCATAGGCAAAATCTATTGTTTATGGTCTTTAATTCTGCATTGGAAATCAATTGGCTTTTCCCTAATGGAGCAAAAATAACGTTTCATTTTATCAAGGAAGTCTGAGTCAAAACAATGGGGTTCCATTATAAATGTATAAATATGTACCGGGTAGTCAAACTAATGAAGAGAGTCAAATAAAACAGTAATCAAATACTGTTTCAGATTATTCAAACAGCAGACATGTTTTTTAAGGCTGAAGTGCATGTACTTAGAAATAAAATTCTATTGTAAGTACAATTTTTAGAGAAGTTGGGCTGAATAATTTAGAAGTACAATGTAGTTTATATTATGTCACTTGGGTGGCTAAAGTTCTCAGTCAATCATAAAGGAAATAATTCCTTGAAAAATCGAAATTGGAATTTCTTATATACGTGTAGTAATAATCACTACGATTGAAACACAGATCAATGAATTATTAAATAGTAAAACTTTAGTTCTTTTAACAAATTAAATTTTAGGATAACAGCTCTTGAAATCCAAAAAGCCATTACTTCTTTGAAATCTGGCAGAAGCCCTGGCCTAGATAATATCTCAAATGAAATGATAAAAGCATCTCAAATTTTTGTTAATCCCTGTATTCTCAAACTTTTTAATATTGTATTAACATCAGGAATTTATCCAGAGAAATGGCTAGAGGGTTATACTACACCCATCTTCAAATCAGATAATCCTAAGTTACCACAAAACTATAGAGGAATAACTATAAACAATAGCATAGGAAAACTTTTTAATATCATTTTAAATAAAAGACTTGATACATACTTAATAGATAACAAAATAATACATGAAACTCAAATAGGCTTTTCAAAGAAATCCTGAACATCAGACCACTTAGGCCTAAGAAAAAAAAGTGTTTGTTTCCGCTTTCCCGACCAACCCTAGCTTTTACCCCCCGACTAAAAACTTTTTTTAAAGATTTTTGATGGAAAATCGTTTATTTTCATTTTTATCCGATTTGGAAAAAAAATTACTCAAAATTTTGGTCACAAAAATGCTTGAAGCAGTTACTCTTCTCAAATCAGTGTAACTCAAACGTTTTGTTTCAAAATGGCTGTATGTTTCCATGTGTTGTAGATTTTCATAATGCTCTCATCGTTGGCAGAGGAAGTATCTGATATATAATATCATTTTTGTGTTTTCTTAAGACCAGCTTAATAGTCAGGAATGAAATTAAAAGTATTTCTCATTTTATACCATTCAGCAGTGTCAGTATCTAACCGGCATGTATGGATACTGTAATATTAAAGGGAAAAAAAATATTTGAAAAAAAAAAAAATTCCGACCGACCGACCCTCCTTATTTTCAGCATGAAAGCGGAAACAAACCATTTTTTTTGTTAGGCCTTATTTGTAATAAAATGCTTAGTTGATAAATATATTAATACCGGTAATAAGAAACTATATGCATGTTTTGTAGATTTTCGTAAAGCCTTCGACACAGTTATACATGAAGGCATTAAACTTAAACTTTTACAGTTAAATATAAATGGTCCTTTCCTAAATATATTGTGTAATATGTACAGACAAAGCAATAATTATGTAAAAGTAGGTAACAAATTAACTCCCCCATATAGACCAGAAATTAGAGTTCGACAGGGAGATGTCATAAGCCCAAACATTTTAAAGATATTTTCAAATGATTTCTCAAAATAGCTTGATGAAGAAAGTATAAGATCTGTCAACCTATCTGGAAAGAACATTAATTCACTGCTATATGCTGATGACCTAGTATTATTATCAGATGACTAAAAAGGATTGCAAAACAAACTAGATATACTTGATAGATACTGCAAAGACTGGTGCTTAGAAATTAATACATTGTCATTTTCAACAAAAGTGGTCACCTTAATAATGAGAAGATTCACACTTAGAATGTGTTAACAAATATAAATATTTAGGTATAATCACGTCCTCCTGTGGCTCATTTAAAGAAGCAAGATCTGATCTATATAATAAAGCTCTCAAGGCCTCTTTCAAACTATTTAAAGACCTAAACTCTACCCAACCCCCTATCAAGAGATTTCTACATATCTTTGATCATATGATAAAACCTATTACATTATATGGTTGTGAAATTTGGTGAACCCTTACATCATGCATACAAGAAAAAGACAAACATTTATATGATACCTTTAAAACTTGGGAAATGGAAAACTTAATATCAAATTTTGTAAATATCTCTTAGGAGCTGGGAAAAAAAGCACAAATATTGCAATTATCTCTGAATTGGAACGATATCCTTTGTATTTTTCATTGATTCAAAGCATCTTATTATACTGGCATAGATTAGAATTATGTGAAGAATCTTCCCTGCTTCACAATGAAACTATAAATCTTAGTCTATCCAATGTTAACTCTTGGTACAAAAGCGTAGTCTATTTTAGTATGAAAATTAACATTTCACTCTCTCTATGTAAAAAGTACAAAACCACATGTTTTAACAACAAGTTAAGAAAAATTTAAGAAAACACTTTTTAAATTACTGGACATTAAAACGTGAAGATGGCTTAAACTTTGGAAAACTTGATACATTGTACTTATTTTTTGTATAAAGAAAATTTTACAATGGAATCATGTATGTTTATCCAATCTCATAAAATCAGAAAAACACTTTGTAGATTCAGAATGAGTGCACATGACTTACGAGTTGAAAGAAGTAGATGTGAATTGCAAAAAAATAATACTGGTCAAAGAATTCATTTAGAAAGAAACAAAAGGACATGTTTATTATGCAACAAAAATTGTGTAGAAGATGAATGTCACTTTCTTACTGAATGTCCTTTATATAAAGAAGAAAGAAATTCATATTTCCATTATGTCTCAATACTCAACAAAAACTTCATACTTTTAACAAAGAAAGACAAATTTATCTGGTTAATGTCCAATGAAGACAAAACAATACTTACAAAGTTAAGTGAATTTCTGATCAATGCTTTCAAAAAAAGACAGAATACTTTGTGATCTAAATAACTGGTGAAATACTTATTTGTCTAAACTACTTTTATGAATACATATTATATGTACCGGTACATTGTTAATATGTTTTGACATACTAATGTACATTTGCCCGGCTGTTACAAGTTCATGTATGTAGAATCTTTCTTTTAGGCATTTCTATCTAAGATCTGTAATCTTGTATGCCCTCTGGGCCCAAAATTGGAAATAAACTATTATTATTAGTACATGTAGTATTTATGCACACATAAAATTATGACCAACCATTAACTATGAACTTCTTGAAATACCATTGAGCTGAACTAAAGAGGAGTTACTCATGACAAAAAAAAAAACAGGACTGACAGACTTATGAAACGACTGACTGAAAAGTCATATACTGTAGAAGCAGAAATATTCGTTTAGGATCTAATTTTGTTATTTTCATTGGCAGTTTAAATCAACAAAATTAAATCCATGATGAAATTTTAACCCAAGTATCAATAGATACCGAGTTGATACAAAAAAGGAATTATGATATGACAAAATTAAATGCCAACAAAATTATTCAATTTAAAAACAACAAAATTTTAACCCAACAAAAATATGTGCATCTACAGTATATATAAGTATACACAGATCAGTTACCTGTAAATCCTAATTATTGCTACCAGAAATTGGTGAACTGATAAATGACTATCTTTAAACTTTTCTTTTTTTTTTTTTTTTTTTTTGTTTTTTTTTTTTTTGTTTACACATAAATCCACATACACACATATTTCAGACATATTTCATACATTTCAAGATTCTACATATTGTAATAACTTATTAATCTAAAGAAAACATATTAGCCGTGTAGTGTAAAAACATGTTTTTTTGAAAGAAAAAAAATAAATAAATGATAGCAATAAATGAAAAGAAAAAAAGGGAGATACAGAGGAAGATACAAAAATACAAAGAAAAAGGGGGGGGGGGGTACATTATCAATATATTTGTTCAAGTCAATATAATTTTAAAGAAAAAGAAAGAATAGTTAAAGCAATCACAGATGTCATAAAACTTGTTATAATTTCTCACAAATTGTTTGCCAGTGGTTTTCATAATCTGAGTATCTACAGTTTTTTAATAGCATATATTTTTCAAGCAGAATCCTGTTTTTTATTATTTGTTTTACTAATTCAAAACTTAGATGAGGGTTTTTGTTATATTTGGTAGCAAAAATATACCATTTAATAACCATCAATATTAAATTATACATTTTATAGATGCTTTGTTTTAGAAATTTACCAAATAAAACAGATTTCCGATTTCCTATCAAAAACTATGGAAATATCAAATTGATTTAAAAACCATTCTTCAATATTACACCATTGTTCTTTTACATAGAAACATTCATAAAACAGATGATCAATTGTTTCAATATTTGTTTTACAGAAGCTACATAAGGGAGAATCAATTAATTTCAACTTGTGCAGATAATAATTTGTAGGTATAATTCTATGTAAAATTTGATATTGAAGCCAGTTGAGTTTACTTTCTTGGACCGCTTTAAAACAGAGACAGTAGATTCTATTCCATTCTAAATCGGTGAAATTTTCTCCAAGATCTCTCCATCTAATTGATGATGTTATTGGTTCTTTTTTATTTTCAATTTAATACTATCTTTAAACTTGTTAAAATGTAAAAGTATTTATCAAATGAATGTGTTTTAATACTACATGTATCATCTTTTGTTAATGCAAAAAAAAAAGTTATTACAAAGAGACCTAGTAAATGTCGATTACCCTTGCAATTTCTATTATCAAATCTCTAAATGCCCCAAGGGCTTTTAATAGGATATAAAAATAAGTAACTTCATATAAATTAAAAAATTTTTCCTCCAAAGAAGATAATTACAAAGTAATTGAGTCAATCATGTCAACCAGTGCTGATATGGACCTTTACGTACGAAACATGTTTAGAAATCTATACTTTATTAAAGAAGAATCTACTACTCATTTTATGTGGCTTGCTGACTTATAATCAATTCCACTATTTACATGCACTTGATTCTCATTCAGGTGTTATTTGGGTCATTCTTCTAGGATCAATCCCATAATTAAGTTTGTGAGTTTACTGGAATGTTACACTGAAAAACTGACACAGTGGTGATATTGTAACAGCCTCTCAGGCACACGATGGATGTGGATACTGAATATAATATGCTAAATTAGCTGAACTGTCTTTAAATAAGAAAATTACTATTCAACATGGAATATATAATATTTATGAAAAACACTTTGTGACATCTTATATCAGTTTACTCTAAATATATGTTTCTATATACCTAGCTAGCATGCCCCTTCTTCAGTCTGTCTGTCAGCATTAAATCTCTCTCTCTCTCTCTCTCTCTCTCTCTCTCTCTCTCTCTCTCTCTCTCTCTCTCTCTCCAGAATTTTAATCACAGTGATTACAGACAGGTAGAAGCGTACACCATTTTGTAATGAGCTATTCACTTATGTGTTCATTGATTTCTCATAAAATGAACATGATTGAATCAATCATTTTTAAAGAAGGAACATACAATATAGCGATTAAGTTGATTGATTGATTAAAGATCCAATCAGTTCAGGTGGTAGAGGTCTAGAGGATATTATTTTGGTGGAACACAAACAATAACAATTGATTTAGACTTTCTGTGTTTATCACAGCCAGTCCATGTCACAGTATTATTACTCATTTGAGGCTGCGTGCTAACAGCTCTTTCCTGTTATTCTTAGTTCCTAATTGGATATGATATATTATTGCTATTTTTAAAGTCAATACAATGATTTTGCCATATACCTTAGAAGGCTCCAACAGGGAGCTAAGTTATTATATATTTACATTCAATCGACATTGTAGATTTTCCCTTATCTTTGCATTGGAGATTTCCTTTAGACTTACACTTATTGGCCTTTTCATGGCGCATGAGCACAAATATAAAAGTCATCACACGTTATGAATATATAGTTATCATTTAAGATGAAATGAAATGTTTTATTACTTACACAACCAATTTGACATGTACTTATGAAAAATAATTTTGAAATCATATCTATTCGTTAATAAAAAAAATAGTTTCTAGCACTATATTTTTAGTCCCGGAAGCAGCTAAATAATATGTTAATATAGCTGTTCCCTGACAAAAAGTGTATATAATGGCTATAAAGCAATTCTACACAAATATATAAATTCATAAGGAATAAGGATATCGAATCATTCTTTGGGTATTATGAGGTGACAATTTCGGTCGGGGCACGATCAAATCCAATAAAGCCCGAAGGGCTTTATGATAGATTTGATCTATCTATTAACTCTAAAGAATACATACAACTACAAAAAATATCTAAATTGCTCATACCATTTAAAATCTGGCTATTTTCAAGGTATTTATAAATAAGTTTCCTTGAAAAAAAAGCTTTAGCGTACATTATTTCATATTTATCAATTATTTTCAAGAACTAAGTCTTGTCAGCGGCGATGATTTGTGCTTTGGTCCTGTTTCACTTTCGGTTTGTCAGAGTAACTGCATAGGAGAGTTGATTAAAATCAACTCCCAATTAACAAATTTACAAAAGCTATCACCACAGCTATTACTAAGTTATTTTTGAATGCGCTACATGTAGTTGTGATCTGGCTAATAAATGGTGAATATTCATTTTAAAAAACTGAGATACTGTAGTCTGAAGGTACCTCTTGTACCATATTTTACACCAGGTTTTGAGAGAATAAATGAATTGAATGAATGAATTGAAGGTTGTCATTTATCAGAACAACTAGTAATTATTGGAAGATGTATCTGATGAACCTCAAAGAAAGTTGTGAAAATACTACAGTTAGTTTAAATACATGGACAATTAGTTCTCACCTTGAAAATGGCATTGATTTCCAAAAAGGATTCAAAAGTTGTGGCATAGAAATCTTGAACAACTTTCCAGTTTTTAGACTCCTTAGCAAGAAGAACATCTTCTCTTTAAAACAAACAAAACATAATTAGTGCTTAAAAAATGAACAATATTACCTCAAGCATATAATCCATTAACAAGTGAAAAGCTGTCAATGTGACAGCAAACCGGGTTTTCTTGGTTATCCAGTGAAATGGAGTACCCTATATGCAATATTTTGCCACAAAATGACTAAGTTCAAAAGCTGGTATTTTTTTCATGAATTATCGGAAATCAAAATCCTAGCAATATGCATACCTCTGATATATGTACAATTGATCTGCAAAAGAACAACTTCCTATCTTGAAAACTGCAGGAGGATTTATCCGTACAATGAGGGTACCCTATATGCAATATTTTGCCAAAAAATGATTAAGTTCAAAAGCTAGTATTTTTTTCATAAATTATCGGAAATCAAAATCCTAGCAGTATGCATACCTCTGATATATGTACAATTAATCTGCTGAAGAACTACTTCTTATCTTGAAAACTATAGGAGGAGTTATCCGTACAATGAGGGTACCCCTTTGGCAGCCGCCCGCCATTTTCACCATTTTAATAACCGGATTTTTCCTTTTGAAAACCCGGTTAAAAATCACTATTTTAGATTTCCTTGTAATTCATATAGTTATATTCGATTCACATGCATAACCCATTTGTAATGTTATATGAAATCAATACATATTATATGAATGCAGGGAAAAACAAGCATTTTGCTGGTATTGCAATAGTCCTGCACCCACAATTTTAAAACAATTGTCATTTTTGAAAGGATGAACATGATTACGGTAGTTATAAAAAAACAAAAAACGAGTTATTTGAAATTAACAATAAGAGTCCGATGATCATGGAATATGTTCATTATTGTAATATATTGGTTTTAATATCGGGAGTTCATGATCAAAGAATTTTTTGTACATGAAGACATCACAAAAACGATAGCTGTCAGCCTAAATTCATTAAAAAAGGACATGTCAATAAGATATTCAATGCACATGAAATAAAAACCGATGTGAAATGTACAGACATTCATGACAGACAATCATGACGTTTTGAAAATTAAAGTAAAATATAGATTCTTGATCAAGTTTTTAGATATGAATATATTACATGTGTATAAAATTAATTAAAAAGAAAATTTTTTAAAGAAAAAAAAGGTTTTAAAAATATATTGGATGTTTCTTTTTATGAACAAAAATCCCTGTCACTTCGAACTGTCAAATGAAATACGCCAAGAAAAAACTTTAAAAATATCAAGAGGTTAGAACACGTACGGAGATAGTGATTGGGACTTTTGTCTCATTTCAACATATCCATGGCATTCAAGATATCAATGTAAGAGTTATCCAGGCTCAACTGTATATCTGTACTTACTTAAGCTGCTCGGCAGTCTTGGTCCGTACAGGGTATACAAGTTTGTTGTTATTGGCACTGGCAGAGATTTGACTTATACTAGAGTCGGCTTGTTGAGCCCATGTATTGACCCTCGTGTTATCTCCTTTGGTGGCTGTCGGTTTATCCTTCTCCGATGGTCTGGGACTGTGGGGGCCGTTCACATTATAAGATGGCGTTCGTTTTCCGCTCGGGGTCTGGGAGTGATTGATGGGGGGTAGCTCTGTGTTCGGGGTTTTTGTGCTGGGCTCTGACAGGTTACTTGAGGCTTGTGAATTTGAGCGTGACTGAGGTCCAGCAGGCTTTGTTTTGCGGTTTGGACCCAAGTTTTGAAAAAAATTGGCAATGGAGCTCAGGGTTCCTCCTGATTTATCTTTATCCTAAAATTTCAGGACAGTAATACAAATTAGTTTTTGAAATGTCTCATTTATGTTTTGTTTTATTTATTCAAGAAGCACAATAGGAAAAAGCATGACCCCATTTCTTTAAAAAATTTGGGTTTCCTTGTAATAAATGAAAGTGCTCATCATTGTTATATTAACTGTAAATAACTTTCAGTCTTTCATTGCAGCATTATCTAAGCCATTACATATGAAACACATAGTGTACGTGACAAAGCTTAGATATTTATAAAATTTATTATATGCAATCTGACTCGATATGCAATGCACAGAGTACAAATTTTAGCAAAATTTTACAGTTTTTACTAGTTTGACTTAGGTGCTTCTCTGGAGTTTTAAATCACTATGGCTTTGTCAACCATATACATGCACCAACTTCTCTTTTAAATTTAGTCATATTTTTATAAGACTTTAAAACGAACAAAGAACATTTGAATTTGAACAAAGAACATTTGAATTAAAGGATGAAGTTTACATCAACTAGCTTGCAGTGAAAAAAAACTAATTGCCATTTAGATAACCAATTTTCCTTACCCACATAAATTTTCACTTGTATCTAATGAGTGGGCAAGTGCTAAGTTTATAATTTCGATCTTTAAAGGATTACAAAACCATTTTCATATTACACATATTTATATTACAGCATCCAAAAATAGCAAGAGTTTTAATTCTAATAAAAGTATTTATATCAATATAACATGTAGTTTTTACCACATATTATCATGTCTCAATACATGTATCATTAATCTTAGTCTAACCATACTCGCATTAAAACTTAAATAATATTGAGAACATGTTGCAAGTAACAGATGAAAACCTTTGCATGATTCCTTAACATTATAGTGCAATGAATACATAATTCATTGTGTATTCTCCTCAGCTTCATACAAATGCTAAATTAAGTAGTAATAGTATTGATTTAGGGTGCATGCATCTAATGGAGTAGCCGAGGGGGGCTATTGTACCTCATATACTTGTAAGCATGTCATTCTTGACCTAGCTTTATTATCATCCAGCGAAGATCGACTTTACAATAAGTTTTCACACTTCTGCTTAAATATGCAAGATATACCACTTAATATACACTGTTTTTAAAAACTAACACTACATTGATATGTCAAAATGGGTTCCAATTTTGCCTGGTACCAATCTTAACTTAGTAAACTACAAAAGCCAGATTTGCAGATAAATTGGAGTTTAAACATGCATGTATAAATATGAGACAGAGTTTTCCATTACTTAATTGTGATGGTATACATGCAGCCATGATCTTATACCTCATTTTCATTTCATTATAACTATCTCGTTTTGAGTTTTCTTGACTTAACAGAAAATAAACAAATTGTTGAATAAATTCTATATACCAGTACCACCTTCAGTTAACAAATCATAGAACAGTGTATACTGTTGTTGAACATATCATATATATTGATCTTGATAAATACCTCAGTGATTAAACAATATTCAATCACTAGAATGAAAAATTTCAAGATAGGCCCTAGCTCCTCTATCTTGTAAAGTTGAGGACTGTGACTAAAAATGAATAGCCTTTGGATATTTTGCATTGCAAACGACATAAAAGTACCCAAAAGATAACATCGAAAAATTGTGGGATGTCTTCCGAGAACTTTAGAATAAAAAAGCCTTCAGATTTTCCCATTATACTTCTAATCACTGTACTTCTTGTCAAAATTATTCTGAAGGAATAAATAATAAATAGATACATGCCAATGAAAAATTTATTTATCTTGGATTCCGAATGGAGAAAGATGCAAACATTTCCCATTTTGAATCTCTGTATGATGTTTGCTTTTATGTTTTGTGAAATTTTCTGGGTAAAAACAGTTGATGTATCAAATAAGAATCTACGAGTTTTTCCCTTTCATCAATTTGACTTGTACGTACTTCATTGACAAGCATGTTTTTAATTAAAAATTATCAGAAAGTTGTGGAAGCAATAACTTGGGACAAACAATAAAAAAATAACATTTTATCCACTTAAGTCTTATAATAATTATAAAATTGATCACTTTCCAACAGTATTTCAAGATGAATAAAAAAAAAGAAAATTGCTTAAGAAATGAAATGTCCTTATCAGGCTCATGCATCTGTGGTACATACATGATATTCATTGCAAAATGTGTACCTGTACTATGGTACCTGTATAATCCAAATTAAGAAACATTACCTCATCTCTGTCCTTGATTTCATTTGGTGACTGCTTCTCCCTGTTCACTCTTCGAATTTGTCGAAGTTCATCCACAGCCGAGTCTCGATCATAAAAGTTTCCACATTTTGGACAAATAATTCTCTTATTCCCTCTGTTTTGTGACACAGAATGATCGCATGTTGGACAAGTGATCAAATTGCTGGATTCCATACAATCCGTTGCCGCCATAGGAAAAACATAAGCTTCAAATAATTACTATCGATGTTGACATTTTGTTCTACTTATTGCCTGAATCAACACCTGTATACCTATTGATTTGATGGTTGAGTGTGAACTGATCATCTGCAGTGCCGTTGGTTTACGTTAGAGACTATCATTCCGAATGGATTTCGACAAAACGAAAGTATAAAGGATGATCTCATTAAATTGTTTACGCCTTTATTAAATTTTTTTCCTGTTTTTCATATATGGATTAATAAATGTACGTTTTTAAAGAAGATAAATGCGTCAATATTATAATTAAAATGAATAATCGTTATTCTAAAAAGGTTCTGCATGAGCTTTCGGTTTTACTTTCATTTTGGAAGCATGGCTGCTTCGATTGTAAAACGAGTCAGTCGAGTGAAAAAATTTAACATTTCTCATATTTCAGCCAGAAATAAATTGTTAACTGGATTCAGACATTTTTCAACATCAAAACAATGGGTATGTGAATATTTTTTGCATGAGGTTCTCTTTACAACAACTGTGCTAACAGTTGCATCATGCGCGAAGAACTGTGCTAACAGTTGCATCATGCGCGAAGAAGCTCGTTGGTACCCTCCTAAAACTCAAACTCAGTGACAGTTAATGCTAATATGTTTTACGGTGCGACCGTTGGGGCGAGCACAGCATGTGATCAAACAATGAATTATAATAAATTAATAAAATAAAATTAACAACGTGAAATTTGAATGCCAAAAAATAAAACATACCTATTTTTCAGTAAATTTTCATTATTCATAGTTTATAAGATTTGTTATAATTTATTTATTTATATGTAGAACAATAATTAATCTCAGATACAATGTTGTTAAATAATAAAGATTTTAATATATAAATATTCATTGCACTGCATCTCCTCTTTTAAAGTGATTGTGATTATGATTGATTGATTTCCCCCTTTTTTTTGCAGTAGAAATTTTTCTTAAACTTACATATAAAACTTGACTCATCATAGAGCTCCCCCCATGCTAAAAATTTTTTCATTTTTGTCAATTTATACATAGAAAATCGACTTACCATGGATTTGCCCCTCCACTTAAAAAAAATAATTAATGTTTAATTTTATTTTTAATTTACGCTTAAAAATATTTGCTTATCATGTAAAAATATGACAAGCCCCCCCCCCCCCCCCCCCCCCCCATGTAATAAATGGAAGTGAAAATAAAGAAACCATTGAACTGCTAAAGAGCTGAAGGATTAGAATTTTCATGATTTATTTTTCTTTTTGCTTGCAAAGATTTTTTGGATGAGGCTGCCATCCACCCACCCACCCCCTTTAAAAAAAGGCGCTGCTACGTATAACGTTACGTTTCAGGAAATTACCGTAATTGTAGTGAATAAAATATTTGTGAGCATTCATCCAAATTAGTGCAATTTACAACTGTTTCCTGTATCTGAAGAAATGTCCTTATTCGTCAGCTGTTCTTTATCTTAGCCTTTGCAAGATTTTAAGAGGATTTTGGTCATTTCAGCAGATTTACAATAACTTCAATTAGAGTAATTTCCCCTTATCAGTGCTTATTGTGACGTCAAAGCTGACGTTGGTTAAGTGTCGTATTACTCTTTAAAACTCCCCTGAGAAATAAAAGTTTGCGAAGTATACTGTTTTATTTACTTAAAAAGCATGATGTTCTTAAAATTACACATCTTATAAGCTTTTCAAAGGTTTTACTTTGATTCTCGGGAGAACGTGATGTTGGAACATGAGGTTGGAAACCATTGGTACTATGAATTGTGGGTCAAAATTTACTGACTCCGAAAAAATATATCGGATCAATGTGTAAACGTTTGTGACGTCACACGATTATTTTTGATTGAAAGTGTACTGAGGTGAACTTTAGAGGTAACATTGACTGTATGTCGCTTACATCGTTATTGTTTTTACTGTCTAAATTTGTCTTGCTGATTCTCGTGAGAGTGTGAAGTGATAAAAATTGCCATGATTACAGGGAACTACTGGGACGATTAAAACGATGCATTACTGGTCCGATTTACTGATGCCAAAAAAATCCGTTGAATGAATGTGCAACTAGTCCGAATTTTCTATTCACACACGCCTTGCCGGTAGAGCTCGCTTCGCGCCGGCGCTGTGCGCCGGCGAGCTGCGCTCGCTATAAGCTTTGCTGTTCATATCTGATTCAATAGCCAGAGTACAGGCTAGTACTCTCTCTCTCTCTCTCTCTCTCTCTCTCTCTCTCTCTCAATTCCATATTTTTTTAATATATGGACTACAGGAAAAGGGATTTTGAAAACGTGGGAAAAAAAGTCAAGATGATTGTGTAGCTTTGTCTTTTAAACAAATGAAAGCTTAATTGAACACAGAAAAATTTTAAAACACCAATTAACTTGGAAAAATCAGAATGATGTATTTTTGCAGAATAAAGCACTAGTGTTAGGCGTGTATGAGAATGAATCTACAGACTCCATTGATTTTACTGGAACAGCAAGAAAATTTGATGAAAAAGCAGATGGAAAAATTTCACAGCTGTTGCTAACGTAAGTTAAGTTCTTGTTTAAAGTAAATCTAACACATATGTTGAAATATGTGGAAGCAATATAATAAAAATTTCGGAATACTGTAGTTATTCCCTATTCAAATAAAAGTAATCAGTGCAACAGTAATTTATCTGATTTGACAATGCCTGAAAAACCAACAAATTAAATTAATTTTAGCATTTCTTAAAATATTTTTTTTATTTTAGAGTAAAGAAGCCACTAAAATGTGGAAAAACAAGAACACTACATGCAGTAGACCCAGAGTTTTCCTCAGTGTTAGTGACCTGCATTGGAAAAAGAGGAGAGGGATATGATGAACTGGAGACAGTGGACAAAGGGAGAGAATCCATTAGAGCTGCAGTGGCAAGTTAGTCACAAGAATTTGATCGAAAATTAATGTAGAAAAATTGCTGAATAATAATCATTTGTAATATGAAAGATTTTTTTTTTCCAGGGACAATTTAATTTATGAAGTTAAGACATGTCTTCATTTAGGATATAATGTATTCTGATAATTTTATTTCTTAACATTGATCACATAAGTTTTGAATACCTTTGTGACTATTTATCTAGTGGTATTAAATATCATCAGATAACTGAGTATAAATATATTTGAGAATAGACGTTAAATGTACATTGAAGTTCTAATTTTCAAAATTTCAGAAGCAGTTCTACAGTTAAGAGAGCTAGGTGAAAATGAAATTGAAGTAGACTCTTGCGGGGACACTGAAGGTTTGTATAGACATCAATATTTTAGAGAAAAAAAGGACTATTTATGTGCAACCACTTTTGCTGAGCACATTTAAAGAGAATGGGGAAAATTGTATAAATGCGACAAGAAACACTCTACACCTGTAATCTCTATTCCATAGCTTCTGCAGAGGGATGTCATCTAGCGTTGTTCTCTTATGATGACCTGAAGGCCGAGAAAAGTCGAAAGCCAACAGTCAGGATTTCTTGTGCAACACGCTACAGCCAAGACAAGTAAGGAAAGGGTCAACTAAAGAATTACTGGTAACAGTATTCATGGGACTCAATTTTAAAAATTCTACATGATAGAATTGGTCTAATGTTTGTAAAGGTTTTTTATGTCGTCGTCAAACATATAATTAGCTCCGTGAGCAATAGCTCTCATGCTTAAATTTCATCTCTAATGAAGCATGATTCCTACACTTTTGACCTTTTGCTCATTTATGCATTCATCAAACAAAAGAACTCTTTATGTGCAATTAAAGCAAAGCAGTATCCAGTTGTTGCTTATTTTTTTTTTGTAATTTAAATGCACAGAAACAGCATGGAAATAGAATGGAGAAAGGGAGCAATTTTAGCAGAGGGCCAGAATCTCTCAAGGCGACTGATGGAAATGCCAGCTAATCTTCTTACACCCACAAAATTTGCAGAGATCATCAAAGAACAACTGGCTGACAAGTGTGAAGTTCTGGTCAGGTAATCTCTGTCAAATCAAAAGTCTTAATGGCAAAGGGTATGGCGGTCGCCCGCTTGGACACGTGGGTTTCTCAGGGTACTCCAGCCTCTTCACGCTATCATCCATGCCAGCGAGAGATATGAATATAAGTTGTAGAACTTGTTTATCAATCGTTGTAAAATAAATAAAGTTCAGTTCAGTTCAATAGCCATGTAGACATGAAATAGAAATCTAACTCAAATTTAACACCCAGGATCACACATATAAAAAAGGGGACGTCAATTGAACTACATTACACATATTACACATTTATAATGTAAACCTTGGAATGTGTTAATTATTTTTTCTTCAATGTTGTAGGGATAAAGACTGGGCGGAATCAATGAAGATGGGATCATTTTTATCAGTAGCTAGAGGATCAGTAGAACCTCCTGTATTCTTGGAAATTGAGTATAAAGGGAGACAATCGGACAGCCCTCTGGCTCTAGTTGGGAAAGGAGTCACTTTTGATACGTATGAATTAAATATAAAAGTACACATATTTACATCTTCACGTTTATTTTGCAAAATGAATGTGAAGATGTAAAACTCTTGAATTCCAATTACTACAGATAAACAACCTATATGTTGTTTAGCTGTAGTAATTGGAATTCAAGAGTTCAATACTAGTACTATTCATTAGTCTTTTGTAAATAGTAAGATAGCATAATCTTAAAATTACCTTATTGCATGGAGAATTATTTTCTGTTAATTCCACCACATGTAGTTTTGGTTAAAATTAAGAAAAAATACAAGAGAGTACAAGTACTGTTACAAATATATTTAAACTGTTGCAATCTCACAGTACCTATATTACTTCTTAGCAAACAGAGTGACAAAGATTCGTATTAACAGTAGTTTTGAAATTAACATCTTATCTGGACTTGATATGCAAGTACGGCATTTCTTTGACAGTGGAGGAATCTCTATCAAGCCTTCCCAGGGCATGGATGCCATGAGGGGGGACATGGGTGGGGCTGCCTGTGTGGCGGGCAGTCTCCTAAGTGTCAGTAAACTACAGCTACCTGTTCATGTCAAAGGTCAGGCTCCACCTGCTTTATACTTGTTTATATACAAAAGCAAGCATGTAATAAGAGATATATTATAACTTGATGTGCAGTCTTGTTTTGTCAGACACACAATTATTCGGGTACATTATGGTAAATGCACAAAATATGTACATTTTAACGCAGCTGTCTTATAATAGCACTAGATAAAACTATTATTTCATTTCATTCCTCATCATAATGTCTTCCTAAATGAAAGAATTAATGTCTGTTGACAGCATTTATACCATTATGTGAGAATATGCCGAGTGGCTCAGCAACTAAGCCTGGGGATGTAGTCACTGCAATGAATGGGAAAACAATACAGGTATCCTCTCTCTCTCCTCTCTCTCTCTCTCTCTCTCTCTCTCTCTCTCTCTCTCTCTCTTTTGAATATATCAAATAAAAGTATTAGCTGGTTTTTAAATACATATACATTTAAAGTTAAAATGCAATTGCTATGATTCCACAATATCTACCTTTACCTATATACAGGTAGACAACACTGACGCAGAGGGACGACTTATTCTGGCTGATGCTCTGTGTTATAGTGAACAGTTCAACCCTTCCCTCATCCTAGACATGGCAACTCTAACAGGTAATTATAGACTTTCATTAGACATGAAGTATTCTTCTCATAGAAATGGGAAAAAATGTAAACACAGCTGAAGTAAGTAGAAAGTAGTAAGTAAGATTATAAGTAAATAATCAGTCAGTATGAGGCATCTTTAACTAATCAAAAGTAAACCTTGCCGACGCGACATGTC
Organism: Magallana gigas; assembly: GCF_902806645.1. NCBI lineage: Eukaryota > Metazoa > Mollusca > Bivalvia > Ostreida > Ostreidae > Magallana > Magallana gigas. Next base: position 41,566,998 of record NC_047562.1, read on the forward strand.
ACAGAATAACAACTCGTGGATGGCGGCAACTCATGGATATACTCTGAAATAAAAATCTTTGAACACTTCACAGACATTTTTCCATACTTAGTTTAGACATCTTATTTAAGTATATGTAATGCATACACATTTACTAAAATGTTGACAGGTGCAATAGATGTTGCTCTCGGGGCAGGTGCTGCTGGTGTTTTCACAAACTCAGAAAACATGTGGAACAAACTGCAAAAGGTAATGTCCATCAAACTACCGCAATTTATATTATATCTGGAAATTTTTTCTTTGAGTTATTTATTTGCACATGTGTAATTGTATGAGACTTCTGTGTATAGTTATCAACTATAGATTTTGGGTACTACAATGTTAGCTGGTGGGACCAAGAAAAAATGAAATGAAAATGAAAGTGGTTAAGACATCAAACTCATTACATACCACATATCAGGATATCAAAATAGTTTGACTGCACTCTATTTATACACACATTATTTGTTCATTTGTAATGACATCCAGGCCAGTGTAAGATCTGGGGACAGAGTGTGGAGGATGCCACTGTTCAACCATTACACAAAGAAAATAACAGAATGTCAACTAGCCGACCTTAACAACATTGGAGGGTCAAGGTCGGGTGGAGCTTGTACAGCAGCCGCCTTCCTCAAGGTTAGCAGTGATACTGAAGGTCATTTGTAATGCACATTAATCCTTTGCTTTATCAGAAAGCCTTTGATATTTATTGATAAATGCATAGAAATTTATCTTGTAATTAAAATCTAATTCAGTGCAACACACTAGTATACTATTTTGGTTTAACTGAAGGTTTGTAATGAAACTTTTGTTATCTAAAATGCATTTTTGTATACTTTGTTTTATCAGAAAGCCTTATAATTGATAAATGCTTAAAAGTTTTTCATCTGAATGTACTGCTAATAAAAATCTTATTCAATGTCTATACTTATTTGGCAGGAATTTGTAAACAACAAAAACTGGCTACATTTAGACATAGCTGGTGTAATGTCCAACAGTGGAGATGTAGCGTATCTAGGGAAGGGCATGTCAGGTATGGAACAGACTTAAGTACATAGCTGTTTGGGATTAAGGTGTTGTTTTGTCTTTATTTTGGAATAGACACTACTTTTTTTTTAACAACAATAATTTTTGGGAGGTAATTTTAAAGAGTTTTGGCAGAAGTAATCTTTCTGATATGGATAAATGAAGTCTCTTTTCATTTTTTGCAGGACGACCAACTAGAACTGTGATAGAATTCATCAACCTGATGAGTAAAGAAACCAAGAATTAATAAAATTATATTTCTATAGATGTCAGTTGTATTTAATTGTGTGATTCAAAGATGAACTTTGAGTTGTATCATGATATGATTCATGTTTGCATGTGTGTCAAAAATAAAAAATAATAATGATGCCTCTCAAAGTTTTATCTTAGTTTTAGACTGTATTAATCTCCTTCAGAAGGAGAGCTCTATATATAGCCCCTTTCACAGTTGGCGCAAGTGCAGGAGCGACAAAATAGTCTTGCGACCGAAAAAAATAGATATGGTTCGTAAACTGTTGCCAAAATAATTGCATTTGAAAAATTACTCATACGAAACTCGCACGGTTGAGAGCGACCGTTGTGCGATGTATACGCATTGTATAATGCAATTACTAGTAATCATGCATCTGGATGCGACTGCTGTACAGTATAAGCGAGTGTTGAAAGATTATGCAATAGGATCGCACGAATGACAAGATGATCGGACGATTGAACGTGCACCAATGCGATAGGACGTGCGGCGCTCCCGTAAGCCAAAACCGTAAGTAGACGTGAAAATGTCACGGGGCGAAAATAACACTGTATCCAGTAAATACATGTACTAGTGGTAAAGAATGAAAACTGAACCCGATAAGTCTTGCAATGTCCGCAAGACGTTGCAAGATACATGAAACACGTTGGGCAACAGTTTCGTGGTTGCACAACAGACGCTCTCAACCGCTGCAATTTATCTTACGTTTTAAAAAGTCGTGCATCTCTCTTGCGAGTACACAAAACGTTGTAAAATGTTCGCAGTAATGTTCGTGCGTTGCATTTCAGAAATTTAGATCGCATTCGTCGCGTCTGAATAGTATTTTGATTGCCATACTTGATGCAACCACAAAAACGAATGCGAGAGCTCGTGCAACGTATTCGATAGCTCGCGCGAAGCCGAAAAATTCCGATCGCAAAGTGTTGTGAAGTGCTCACGCGCCACTTGTGAAAGGGGTTTAAAAATATAGGAAAACGCCAAAATTTTAAAGGTAAAATTATATGGACTTTTTCTTTACAGTGTACTAGATAATAGTTTATAGCTAAAGACATCATATTTCAAAGTTTAAGGTAGATCTGGTGACTAATTTGGTGACCACCCAGCCTCCATAAGGAGCCGTCATTTCTGTGGAAATTATCTTCAACAGATATACCTGTACTTTGACAAAACCAAGAATATTCTTGTACATATACATGAGGAGTAGTTTTTAGTCAGTTTCCTGTAAGATAATCTGTTTTTGGTTTTTATATCCCCTGTGATGGTATTTGAATTTTTTCTTAGAATCCTGCACGTTGAGTATTAAACAAAGAAATATGATGTGTCACAACATAAGAACATTTTTTTTCTGTGTTTTTTATTTATTGCCAAATCTAATACCACAGTTTTGCTAATCAGGCAATGAATGGTAACTCATCCTACCAAAGAGTCTGTGTTAGGGACCGAGTCAAAGTCTGAAATAAAAATTAACATTACAGTGAACTTACATCTTGTTTAAAATCAGATTTTGTGTATGGGAGTAAAATATTAACTGATGGTGATTACCATTTACAAAACTAGCATCGATTTCAGGCTTACTCTTGATATAATTTGAAGAAATCTCATATATATGTTTACTCAAATACTTTCCCACAAATTTGAATTTTAAAGAATCAATGACAATTTAAAAGCCATATTAAATATTAACTAGACTAAGAGCATTAGATCATTTTATCCATACATACTGATATAGAACACCAGCAGTCCCTAATGTACCAACGTTACCTGTGCAAATTTTGCAGGATTTCCTGCAGTTTTTCTCTCGGAAAATCCGATATAGCGGATTAGTGCACAGGTCTCGACTGTAGTCCTCGCAGTTAGGAATCTCGTCCTTACAAAGAATAGTCAGTGTGGGGCCTAGGAATGAGAATTTGATACAGAATATACATTTTTGTATTATTCTTGACTTTCATGGCAATTATTCCATATCCTGGGGAGCTCAATTTCATGGATGTTGGGGATACCCATTACACACGAATTAAAAACTCAAGGAGTTAAAAAACAGTCTTTTTTCAAATATGCCAGCAAATACACTGTCAAATTATATCGCAATACATAAACATTTTTTATGATTGAAAACCAGCGAAAATTGGCCACAACGTCATAAAAATGATTCCAAAGTGATTATTCCTTTTTTGGCAGAAGAGATTAAGATTATTATAGATGGAAGTTCGTAGCCATCTAGTTTGGATTAAAGATTACTTAGAATGTCCTTTCCTATTATCATGTCTTATCTCGTTTAAAAAAGTGTGAATTGCGTCACTCACGTTGACAGAAGCCGCAGTAGAAGGGGCACCTGACTTTGGCCCAGGGGTAGTAGATGCTGTCCTTGTCACAGATCTTTGTGGACGAGTAAAGCAGACAGTCCACGTCCGGGGCGTCCCGGCATTCTACAGCTATATAACGGACAATTTATCATCTACACTATGAGCAATTGATCATCTACGATGTATGTACACTAAAAACATGATTATTAACTATATATTATATATGTTAATATGTGTGTCTATCTATCTATCTATCTATCTATCTATCTATCTATCTATCTATCTATCTATCTACACACACACACACAAATCGAGAGTGAAGAACTTAGTAAATGTACTTTTGATTAGTCAGTACTTCAAAAAACAAAATAACTTTACAACTTTACAGTAACACTGCAGGCCAATGCGTATTAACGACAGTTAAATTTATAAAAATAGTCAAAAAGTGATAATGACCAAAATCAAACCAAATACATTTATATATATTTTGTTATATTTGGTCCATTGGTGAACCCTCAGCTACAATTTGAGATGGAGACAATATATACCATTTACCGATTCAGTGGTGGTTACAGTTACCATTATGATAGTAACATCTTCCATCACCTTAGCCACATCTCCATCTGTAAAAGAGAGTATAACTATTGACCGAAACAAGATCGAAAAAAAATGAAGTACATCTAAGTTGCAAGACTAATTCACAGTGTTGTGGATGCTATTGGAATATCATTTTCATTTAAAATTTTTGGAACCCGCATTTTTATTTTCGATTTTAAAAACTGTGTATAGGATATAATAATCCACATAATTTTAAAAAATGATTGCGAAAATTGCCCCCAAAAATAAATAAATGAATTATCGCGAGTTAAAAAAAAGCTCAAATATAACGGTAATGGACCACGATTTAAACTTTAAAAGATAATCTGAACCCCATTATATTCGCATTGTGCCAAAGTTGAAAAATTTTATTTATGTGAATAAATTAATTAATTTTAACAATGTATCCGAAGATTCCACGTATAGGTTAAAAAAAACTTACCTGTGCAGTGCACGAGGAGTGCAATCAATATGGGGAACAGGTGCGCTGCCATTGTAAGGTGAGTATATTTGGCCTTAGTAAGTCAAACAAACATGCAATGTCACACAGTGTCTTATCAACAATTCCAGCTATCTGCCTCCAGAGAAAGTCTGGTAAGACGGACAAGGTTCTGTGACCTATCACTTTGTCTGTACTATCGGTTCATAATCCATGCGACTTATCATAAAATTGTAAAATTTATAAATAAGCTTTACCTGAAAAGCTATTGAATTTGAGTTACAGGACTCCAAATATAAAGCAACTAAAGACTACTAACATTTTTTGAAACAAAATATCTTATTATCTTTAAGACAAAATTAGCACAAAATTAATACCAATATATGATTGACATAGTTGGCAAAGGTCCATTGAACAGTTGAACATTATAATGGCATGTTTAAATATATATTCCTAGTATCATTACACATGGGTTGTATATAAGGTATAAATGTATAAATTACATTATCATAGTTTGAGAAACATGTTTATACATAACAATGAAAAAGAAAAGTTTTATCCTCAACTACGCCAGCATTATAAGCATTAAAATGTATAACATTCACTGAGGAATCATTTGTATCAGTGCCCGGGTCAATTTTTTTGGAAGCATAATCGGGATAATCTTCAGAAACATAAAACATATGATTGTATGTAAGTTGGTGGGGATGTAAATTCGTGGGCCAGGGTTACCCACGGATTTAAAGAGCCACGAGCACCCTCCTCCCCCCCCCCCCCCCCCCCCGAACAATGATGATTCCTTCATTTCGCCTACGTTGACAGTGGGCGAATTTAAGACTTGTGAATTCCAATATCTCAAAAGTTCTCTCTTTAAACTCAGCTGTGTCTGGGTGTATTCTAGACGGGGCTGCTTTTTTCTCAATATTCGATAAAATCTAAACGTGTTGAATTGAACTTTTGACTTGGGGTTTGTAATGTATGTCATTTGACATTCCGTGATTACATGTATCTAGAAACCAAAATAATTTCCCAGTCAAAGAATCAAAATTATGTGTGGATTGATATAATTTATATGCAAAATATTCAAGTGAAAATTCAAAAGGTCACTCCATTACTAGTACATGTACATGTTCTATGCTGATTTCATGCCAAGTATAGGTAGCTTACATCGTCATCTCACTGTAGCTATTGTTGATAGTCCCATGAAATATGTTTGTAATTGATATCCAACATAATTGAGCAAAAATTTTATTCATTTCTTCGTAGAAAGGATTTATTACGTATTTTTACGTCTTCACCCATTTGAAAATATACATCCCCCGAAAAAAAATTAAAATATAGAGAGTAAAAAAAAAAGTTTTATTTAACAACATATCACATTTATAAATCTGAATGCCGTAAAAACGAAATCAAAACATATTCGTGTGGAATAAGATATACCGGTATCTTATTCCAAAAAGAAAAGAAAAGAAAAATGAGAATGATTTTAAATATTTTAAGTATGTCACAAATAGTTTTTCACAATTTTTGCCAAAAACAATATATACAAAAACAAAATTCAAAAAAAAAAAAAAAAAAAAAAAAAAAAACCCACCCCAAAACAAAACGAAAAAAAAAAATAATAATAACAAAACAAAACAAGAGGCCCATGGGACCACATCGCTCACCTGAGCAATTACAATGGGCGTTCAAAAGATATTGTGCCATAAGGTCCATCGGTAGAATAACAAATAAATAATATAAAGTATTCGAATTTTACACTTATTTTTGCATACACGTAATCTTTGACATTGAACCTTCATGAAATACTATTTTTTACCAAAATAAGAAAATCCTACGCAAGATATTAAACTAAACATTTGGTAGGGGTACACTGTTAAGTTACTAACTTCCAATTCCCTATATTTTCGTTCTCTTCCCCCCCCCCCCCCCAACTTTGTAAAGCGATCAAAATATATGAGAGCATATAGGTACAATTTTTTCATCCACAACTTACTAGTTATTGTATTAAAAAAAAATATATATAATAGTTATTGTTTTTTATTTAAAAAATCCTACATGTATAGATGTGAAGAAGAAAATTGTACCTCAACGCGCTCAATTCCTCAAATTAAAAACATTCAAAAATTTTATTTGTCTTTTCCATTATAATTAAATGACTGTTAATTAAATGACGGATCATTTTCCGCTGTTATATTTTCTTAGGAATAGCGATAATTACTTTATTCCCGCAACAGAAATATGTCAGAACTATGGAAACTGTATTAAAGATGTCGTTTTTATTTACTCGTGTCTAAAAAACTATCAAAATTGATGTTCGCCTAGGTTTGAGTCATATTTTGTTCACATCAGTTTATTACATTCAGCTTAAGATTTTTAACTTGGTATTTCCTATTCAGCATTTAAAATGGAAAAAAGAATGGCCTAAGATTTTCAATTCTTTTATTCACTCAAGACCATTTCACTGGTATTTGGGGTTCAAAATCAGTTTATACCAATGAACACAAACACAGTCAAGGATCACATGTACATGCAGTAGGAGTAATAATGACGAAAAAAAGGTTAAGTTTACAATAAAATAAGTTGTTAAAGTTGGTTTCTGGAAGAACAGACTTTGAACATTTTCTTAATAAATATTGACCAAATTTTTTCCTTTTTTAATCTTTAGTTTTTAAGATCTGTGTACAAACATAGAATTGTGAGCAAATCTCTGTATCTTGCTTATAATTCGAAGCTTAACACTCAAATATGGTTAGTAAATAGAAATTGTAAACAATTAAACACAAGAAACATGCACTATAACAAATAAAGAACACAATTTATTATTTCGAAATGAATCATATATATACATGTATATACCTACATATTTCCGTCAGCGATATCAAACTCTATTTAAACTGAATAAACTCGAGAAAATACCGAGCATCTCAACAAAACCTATTGCATTAATCTACCATTACGCAAAAGATAATGCCGAATTACCGATAGAATGAATTGTATTTCAGTACTTTTTTGATACATCAGGTTTTGCTTAATTTGCGCAGGTAAACAGTTAACTGTTTGATTTACCGAAGTCTCTGTTTGATTTGATACGTAAAAATCACGAAATACAGACGATAGTTCCCAGGTTACAAAGCATAAATAATGAAAACAAAACGAAAATCAGAACAAGCTAACACCAACGTCATGTGTGAAAACTGTCAACGCATTGTAATATATAGCCTCAATTTACTTCACAAAATCGGCACCAATTAATATATTTAAATTTGCATGTTTCAAAAATTTCCCTTCATACGCGAACTGTTGCATAGCAAGCAAATTCATCATAGTCAGATTGACCCTTTTTCGTATAATGTCAAGGCTGCTTTAAACAAAGAACCTCGTTTTAGAAGTATGGATATACGAGTCTTCAAGTTGGTAAAACGGGTATGCAAACCCGGGCCGTGGCAAAATAATAGCCGGGGCAGATCGGTAATCGTCAATTCCAAATACGCATTATTTTGCAGTAATATTTACAGCGAATACAAATATACTGGTCCATCAAATATCCTGAAATTTTAATGAGATTGGCAGATTATTACCTGCCAATCTTTTGTTTTGCTCAGGCCAAGTCTTGCCTACCCATTTTACCGTATGCCGAACCCGAAGCTATTAAACTGATTGAAACACGTCTTTCCTCTATTATTATTTTCGTAATAACTCAGATTTGAAACAGAATTAGCACTTAATTTTTGCAATTTGTATTTTCCTTGCCATAAGGATTATTAATGCTAAACTACGTTGAATTGGACTCGGTAGATCTTGAGAAGAAGATTTTTAAAAATGCACCCCCCTTTTTCTACAGTTTCAAGGTTTTCTCCGCTTTGAATACAGATTGGACTTTTATTTCTGCAATTTATATTCGCCCTCCCATAAGGATGCTTTGTGCCAAATTTGGTTGAAATTGGATAAGCGGTTTTAGAGAAGAAGTTTAAAATGTAAAAAGTTTACAGACGGACAGACAGACGGACGGACAGACGGACGATGGACAAAATGTGATCAGAATAGCTCACTTGAGCTTTTAGCTCAGGTGAGCAAAAAACCCTAACCCACCCACACACATGCCAACAGTTTAGTTAAAAATCGATGCAAAATTTAACATTTGCTTTAATTTTTATTTTGTTTTTAATTTTAATTTTACATTATATTACATACATGTATAAAGAGCATTTTTTAAATATTTTTGAAATAAAAGTGCATCAAATGTAACCAACTTTTCACTACATTAATTAACTAAGAAATGAACTTAGTCGTGGTCATATGCCCGAATGGGTTGAAAGCTGAAAAGAAAAAAGAAATGTTCATTCAACTTAATTTCTATATTGTATTTCATTCCAAAAAAGAAATGAACTAATTCAATTCAAACAGTTGTGATTAATGACTGCAAAGTTATTATAATTAATTTACATCAAATAGATTAAGAGAGTATTACATATCTGCGTGTACAAGTATCACTCAGACTGCGTAAACGGTTCCCCCGTACCTTGTGACAAAGACGATATACATGTATAACATATTTGACAGTTTTCTCGCTACGCCACCAATCAAACAATTTTAACACTATTCTCTGAAAATTGTTTAAACACACTAAAAGTAGTGATGTTGCCCTCCCAAAACATGTTTGCTTCACGAAAAATAGTTATATTGTCCTCCCGAAACTGTGATATCACTTTAATTATTCTTCAAATTAATAGAAATAACATATTATTTAGGTGGTATACTAATGAATAATATATAAATTTATCACATGTTTAGCTCAATATGCTGTGGATATCACTAATGTAATTAATTTTTGATATTATATTGTGTGTTCACATGTGTAAAGTTGTAAATTCGAAGCATTTAATGTTTTTAATTTTTTTTCATAAATTGATTAAAATATGTTCGAAAATTAAGCGTTTGTTTGTTGATTTTTAAGGAACCATTTTCGATGCTTAAAGTTTTTGACGTCTTGCAATAAATTCGTTGTGCAGCTCCCAGTTATAATTTTTACAGAAAAGACCGAGGTTTAACAAAAGACGTGTTAAAACTTTTGATAAAAAGAACTCGCATGATTTGCGATGGTATTGATTTTTATCCGACTCGTTGTGCGTTTTCTATCCCCTCGCCAAGGATCGGGAATAGAAAACACACAACTCGTTGGATAAAAAATCATACCATCGCAAATCATGAGGGTACCGATATATGTTATTATGCGGTTAATTATTACTATAAGTAAACGGTTTTGATTTAGAACGTATTCACTTTATTTATTTTTTCTAACGATATCTTAATGACAGAATGGAAACTATTTTTGATTTTCATGGCATTGATCATAATACAGATACTTGTCACAAACACGGCCATACATGTACGTTTATCTACACTTTCTCGATTGTTCATGCCCACGTTGCAGTTAAATACACTCTCGCCAAAAATGCCAACTGACGGCACTCTTTATCTTCTCTTTAGATCGTAACTGTGTAACGATTTTTAGACTTCATTTACTACTTTTAGACGAAGAGCTCGCTATAAAGATAGGGAAAAGTTCAGATTTCAGAGCTGAAATATTTGGTTTATTTCTTTACTAGATTATAGTTTACGGCCAAAAATAACCTGTTTTTTAAATTCAAGGCAGATCTAATGGTTAATTTGTTGACCATCCAGCCTCCTTTAATTATTTACGAATCATGTAACGATTCAAAATATTTCATCTGCATTTTCCCCCCACATTATCAAAATTAAATGTGTTCTTGATCCTTTATCATAAACACCCAAACAACCTACTATTGCTTGAATTGAGAGTACATACAGGTAAATATTAACGTTGTTAATTTAAATTATACGTTTATTATTAAGAGACTAAAGATTTCATCTGAATCCCCCCCCCCCCCCCCCCCCCCCCATTATTAAATGTGTTCTTGATTTTATATAAAAATAACCTCAAATGTGTACGACTGCATGATTTGAAAGTATACATACAGGTAAATATTATTATTATACTTTCATGTTAGATACTGAAATCTGATTGGTTTAGGCGCAGTTGATAATCCGTTTTATTACCCTCAGCGTTAGCAACACACTTAGCAACGGGTAACACAACGCATCGTTACATGCGCGTAAATTATGCGCGCACGGTTCGCCGTGAAATTCACGTCATTTCTATATAAAAGTAGTAAAAAAAATCTCTAAAATTAAGACATTCAGTATAATAAAATAAATAGTGCCTGTTTGGGAGGATAACAGTTGAAATTGACACCCCTCGAAAACCATTGTCAACCGACGCGAAGCGGAGGTTGACAATGGTTTTCTCGGGGTGTCAATATATAAATAGTGCCTGTTTGGGAGGGTAACAGTTGAAATTGACACCCCGAGAAAACTATTGTCAACCGACGCGAAGCGGAGGTTGACAATGGTTTTCGAGGGGTGTCAATTTCAACTGTTATCCTCCCAAACAGGCACTATTTATTTTGTTATACTGAATGTCTTTTTTAAATTTTTTAAGAAAATTTTACTGCTTTTATATAGGAATAACGTGAATTCTACAGCGAACCGTACGCGCATAATTTTCGCGCATGTAATATTTTTTAATGTTACCCGTTGCCAAGTGCGTTGCTAACGCTGAGGGTAATAGTAAATATTATTAACTGCGTCTTAACCAATCAGATTTCAGTATTTAACATGAAAGTATAACAATTTCAATTGTATATAATGTTTATATAATGTTATACAATTGAAGCATACATATATTATTCAGAGGCTATATATTTCAACAGAGTAGTTATTATAACCTTCCAAGAAAATCGGTCGTCACTTGATCTAAATAAACTTAAAAACGGCTTCAAATCACATACCATAAATTACTTCCTTACAAAATAATTAATAAATGAAAAAAAAAATGATTTTTTTTAAATATTTGCATAATCCTTAAAAAGTTCCAAATCATTTCTGTACTTTTTTTTGGCAAACATTAATTGAAAGTCAGTCCAAAGTTTCTTGGATCAATTTAAGTTCAGTTTTTTATCTCTACGTAAATATCGTTCATACAGATCGGTTTATAACATTCATATGTATATTTTTGGCTGAAAACTATGGTGTTATTTCAGCAAATGACTAATTACTTACTGAAGTAAGAGTTTAGTTAGCTGATCGATTTCAACAACCTAAAATCCAAACTGTTTTAATTTTGAGTCGAGTTGACATTTACTTACATACAAACGATATTAAGACCAGTAAAGACGCCCTCCCGTCAACCATGTTTAACGATTTGTACCTAATAATCACAAATGTACAATACCGATTAGGTGAATGCTTATCTGCAGGAGACAACTACGTAATGACTTGATTTGTCGAAGAATTAAAACAGTTAATAGTGTAAGTTCATGTAGAAATAAAAACAATTGAACTTCGGTGCGGATTTAAAAGGTTACAAGGAATTTGAGATGAACAGACAATGTATATCTTATCAAAGCGATAATCATGTTTTCTGGATCCCTTGTACGTATGATTTTTCCGAAGAGATTTCACTGTATTTGTATTACTTACTGAAGTAAGAGTTTAGTTAGCTGATCGATTTCAACTACCTAAAATCCAAACTTTTTTAATTTTGAGTCGAGTTGACATTTACTTACATACAAACGATATTAAGACCAGTAAAAAACATATACATTTTACACTAAATATCACTCCTTTGATATCAAGTCGTAATATGAATATATGTTTACTTAACAAAACTAAGTGTTCACTCTTATAATTAAAAAGTGATTTTAAAAATCATAATGCTATGGAAATTTTGATATTTTGTAAGCTATGTTTCTCAAAAATAAAAGACAGACCATTTATATTTGAGAATCCTATATACCAACATTCCAACGCCTCTCGCTCTCTCCACAATGGTCAGTGTTCTATATATATAAGACTCTTGAAGATTGTGCCTACCATAGGATATACTGAGTTTTTATTTAATTGTTCATTTCGTCCTCGACATTGTACTAATATTTCACAATTGTAAAAAAACAAATATCTAAGGTAATCATACTCTGCTATAAGCGGCCAGTCGCGTGGTCTGGGCCAAATTCAACCAAACGAGAAAAGATATCCATAAGAGAATGTTGTCTCGTTTCATAATCTGTCAAGATAAATACATCGTTTAAACCACTCGATAGAAAAGTTGAATAAGCCATCTCAACGGCAAGAAAAACGAATGTTTTCGACGGTTAAAAGTGGTAATAAGGGAATAAGGAATCACACTTGAGTATTATGAGGTGATCAAATACGGTCGGTATGATTAAATCAAATAAAGCCTGAAAGGCTTCATGATAGATTTGATCAGCCCAATAGTATTTGATGACCTCATAATATTCAAAGAATGATTCCTCATTTCTTATATTAATATATTTTCCAGCAATTCTACGATTAAATATTAAAATTGTCATCAGTGAACTGTATTAATCTATACATTACAAAATCGATTCGTAGTGTCCTCACAAAGGCATAGGAAAATGTGTATATTACATCTTACTTGTAATCTTTCGGCACTTTATGTTTTATCTTAAAAAAAACTAATAAAGGTGTGTCATGTCAATAAGCGTTTTCATTATAGTCTTATGAGGCACTTAGCTGATTTTCACACAACATACGATACACACAGGCGTCATAATTTATGAATCAAATCTTGGTGTATCGTTAATATAAATATGGCACATAAAGCTAAAATTCACAGAAACTATGATTTTTTCCCCCAGAATGTTACAAGTTTTCTAATGTATGTCAACTTCAACGAACTTGTGAATATACCCGTACCCCTTTTCAAACGAAAAAGTAGGAAAAGTGACTAAAACATGATTTATTTATAGACATGTCGATTACATTTTTCTGCATGCTTTAAAACGAAATTAAAACATATTCAGTTAATATGAGATCTTTATAAGTATCTGAACTTGTATGGAACTTGTATGGAAAAAGAATCTTTTTAATCCACACTAAGTCAGTCCCGAGAAGTTTCTGATCATCCAACCATGAAGTAGTCATCAATACCTGGAATAGAAAGTACATGTATAATCTAAGTATCTCTTATTTACAAACTAAAAGCTGTCTCGCAAGCTGAATTGGCCATTACTGTTGTATCATCAACGGAATTAAAAGCAGAACCAAACAAATATTTATTTACCGGTACCAAACAGAATACATGTACATTTCAGAAAATTGAGGTACATTCATATATCGAAATTTTGATGAAGTATTGTTTAAAACTTCTTTATTCATGTGCAATGTTTTTTCAAAGTTTTCACTGGAGAACATTTTTCTTTAAGAAGATTAGATATATCTAACATCTAACGTAATGTGATGGCTATTCTTAATGGTAAAATCTAATTTAGATTTTGTTTACGCTAAAGCTAAAGTGTCAACATTCAATTGACATATTTATGCCCTCTTTTAAATAACGTATTGCAGTTTTTCTTTCATTTGTTCTCTTTTCAAGCACCGTAAAGTCGTCCTAAATCTCTAAAACTATTCCACTGAGCAAAAGTTCCATTTATGCATTCATTTTATTCAACAGAACTTTCTACAGTTGTCCTCTCTCCAGAGGCAATAGAGTTCGTCTGTACACAGATCAGGCTGGTACTCGACACAGTTTGTCAGTTTATCACTGCAGGGAACGATTCGAGTCGGGGATACAGAAAGCAACATCTTTATCACAATAATTGTTATCAAAGTCATAATTACTGATTGACATCAGCGTACTCACTGCACCATAGCTCTTTATACGATACTATTTGCGTTCTTATTACTATAAATATAATCATTGCCCCTATCAGAATATTTGGGACATTTAAGAGTTGATATGATAACACAATTGTAACAAAATGAACAATACAATTTAATGAAAATTACGTTACTGTAGTAAATGCTGAAGTTGTTCTGCGTTGTTTGGAGTTTTATTTAGATCTGATAAGACATTGAATATGCCAGTGGAGCAATTACCGTTTATAACACCATGTTTATCGAAAAATGTTTACAACGTTGACTACCTGATCAGTGTAAATGCTGTAAAACCATAAATGTTTGTTTATTCTGTGGTGGATCTGTTCATATGTCACGTTCTCTACGCCTACGATTTTAATCCAACTTTGAAACATCGAAAACAAAACTCAAAATAAAACTATAAAAGTACATAATTTCTTAAAAAATAAAAGCACATTATTCTTCTTCTCCTCACGCAAATAAATATCTCTAGAGAAATGAGTGACAAAAAATCTGCTGGATCATTTTTCTGGCCTCTGTGTTGAATCCAACCTAAGAATGGTAGTACCGATTTTAAATGAAGAATAACTACCTTGGCAATATCCACAATACGCTGGACAATGCTTCTGGGACCACTCATAATATATGCCATTGGTGATGCAAATTCTGGACGCATTGTAAAGTCTACAGTGTTTTGAATCTTTACACACTGTAAAATGTAACACATACAAATTACACAAGTCTATTGCCACGTATTTATAGTTGGCGTTTTGTTTCAAGAGTTTTAAAACATTTTAGAAAACATACCTGTAGTGTGGTCGCTTGGTCCCGCAGTTGTACCAGCAGTAGATGAAAACGCGACAGCAGTGTCTAAGTACATGTACAAAGAAAAAAAATTATAATTTGACTCAAATCAGCTAATGTTACAGTTAAGTCAATCAATGTAAAAGTTAAGTCGGCCTATGTTTCAGTTAAGTCAGTTAATGTTACAGTTAACACATTGTAAACTCCACAGTTGAAATCAACTTTGAAAACTGGAAAAAGTAAAAAAAAATACACCCAAAAATATCATCATAAAGCATTTAAAAGTTAGCGTTTTACACTCTCGCCAAAATGGATGGCTTGGTTCCAAAATTGTAACAGTTGATGGCAAAGTACAAGTACAAAAATATTGAAATAGGGCGTGATCATTAAAAGTTGATAAACTACATGTTGTATTATAATATATATAAATAGAATGAATGCCGTTTTTGATTTCATGTTAAGAATACGGGGCTACCTCGACAGAGCCCACAGGAACCAGGGCAGCTGCTCCGAGCCCAGGTATAGTACACTCCATTAGGATCACACAGCGCTGCGGCATTGTACAATTCACAATGGGCGCTCGGGTCGTCTTCGCATGATTCTATTCGCATATGAATGAATTTATTTATAATTAAAAAGTATTTTATAATTACAATATATATTTAATCTGTATTTTAATTATCACAGTTATACTTATATTTTTTTCGTCTTGCGTTTTCCTAATTATGTATAGTTATTATTATCAAAATCCAAATATAAAAAGGACAAGATACCCAAGGGCCATAGCGATTACATGACTTTGATGTAAAAATTGGTTCAGATTAATAAATGTTGAAAATATACATCAAAATAGTTAATTCCATTTTTCGATTTTAATTAAAAGGGTAGCGCCAACCTGGACAGAGCCCACAGTGATCAGGACAGCGGCTCCGAGCCCAGGTATAGTACACTCCATTAGGATCACACAGCGCTGTGGCATTGTACAATTCACAATGGGCGCTCGGGTCGTCTTTGCATGATTCTATTTGCATATGAATGAATTTATTTATAATTAAAAAGTATTTTATAATTACAATATATATATTTAATCTATATTTTAATTATCACAGTTATACTTATATTTTTTTCGTCTTGCGTTTTCCTAATTATGTATAGTTATTAATATCAAAATCCAAATATAAAAAGGACAAGATACCCAAAGGCCATAGCGATTACTTGACTATGATGTAAAATTGGTTCAGATTAATAAATGTTGAAAATATACACCAAAATAGTTAATTCCATTTTTCGATTTTAATTAAAAGGGTATCACCAACCTGGACAGAGCCCACAGTAATCAGGACAGCGGCTCCGAGCCCAGGCAAAGAACACTCCATTAGGATCACATAGCACAGTGGAGTTGAATAATTCACAATGGGCGCTTGGGTCGTTTTGGCATGATTCTATTTTAAACGCATTAAGTCATAGTATAGATTAATTGCACACATGAATGATGCATTATATATTATGAACTATTAATTAACATTAATGTTGATGCATTTTGATCATTATAGATATATTTTCTCTTACATATAATTCTGTGTCGTTACGAATATAAAAAATTAATAAAACAAGAGACACATAGGCCTTGTGTCCTAACCATTTATATATGTTTCTTATATAAATGCAATAAAATATGTTCAAATAATAATACAATTATGTAAACTACTGTGGAATCATTTAATTTCGTGGGGGCCAGTTTTCGTGGATTGTGGGTTTTTTGCTTGTTCGTGGGGATCTAATTTCGTGGATGAGACAGTTTTCAGTTTCAGTTTTTATGATAAAAGTGTCACAAACAGCACTTAATAATCATTTAACACCTAAAAATTAGTCGAGAGGGATGCTTTTGATGTACCTGAATTCGCACTTGCAGCAAAAGATGTTCCAGTACCTGGCCCTGAAGAGAAAGAGTAAACAATTGTTATATTGGACACCAATACTTTGACATAATCCGCAATAAAACGCGAAGAGTTGGCGCTTTGGGGTATCTTGACAATCTGACGAAACAATGGCAATGTAACTTTCATTACATTTCATTACATTTTGATGTTAAGTATACATCATGTGTCATAAACAGCACTTAATAATCATTTAACACCTAAAAATTAGTCGAGAGGGATGCTTTTGATGTACCTGAATTCTCACTTGCAGCAAAAGATGTTCCAGTACCTGGCCCTGAAGAGAAAGAGTAAACAATTGTCATATTGGACACCAATACTTTGACATAATCCGCATTAAAACGCGAACAGTTGGCGCTTTGGGGTATCTTGACAATCTGACGAAACAATGGCAATGTAACTTTCATTACATTTCATTACATTTTGATGTTTAGTATACATCATGTGTCATAAACAGCACTTAATAATCATTTGACACCTAAAAATTAGTCGAGAGGGATGCTTTTGATGTACCTGAATTCTCACTTGCAGCAAAAGCAGTTCCACTAGCTTGCACTGAAGAGAAAGAGTAAACAATTGTCATATTGGACACCAATACTTTGACATAATCCGCATTAAAACGCGAACAGTTGGCGCTTTGGGGTATCTTGACAATCTGACGAAACAATGGCAATGTAACTTTCATTACATTTCATTACATTTTGATGTTTAGTATACATCATGTGTCATAAACAGCACTTAATAATCATTTAACACCTAAAAATTAGTCGAGAGGGATGCTTTTGATGTACCTGAATTCGCACTTGCAGCAAAAGCAGTTCCACTAGCTTGCACTGAAGAGAAAGAGTAAACAATTGTTTTATTGGACACCAATACTTTGACATAATCCGCGATAAAACGCGAACAGTTGGCGCTTTGGGGTATCTTGACAATCTGACGAAACAATGGCAATGTAACTTTCATTACATTTTATTACATTTTGATGTTTAGTATACATCATGTGTCATAAACAGCACTTAATAATCATTTAACACCTAAAAATTAGTCGAGACGGATGCTCTTGATTTACCTGAATTCGCACTTGCAGCAAAAGCAGTTCCACTAGCTTGCACTGAAGAGAAAGAGTAAACAATTGTTTTATTGGATACCAATACTTTGACATAATCCGCAATAAAACGCGAACAGTTGGCGCTTTGGGGTATCTTGACAATCTGACGAAACAATGGCAATGTAACTTTCATTACATTTCATTACATTTTGATGTTCAGTATACATCATGTGTCATAAACAGCACTTAATAATCATTTAACACCTAAAAAAAAGTCGAGAGGGATGCTTTTGATGTACCTGAATTCGCACTTGCAGCAAAAGCAGTTCCACTAGCTTGCACTGAAGAGAAAGAGTAAACAATTGTTATATTGGACACCAATACTTTGACATAATCCGCAATAAAACGGGAACAGTTGGCGCTTTGGGGTATCTTGACAATCTGACGAAACAATGGCAAAGTAACTTTCATTACATTTTGATGTTTAGTATACATCATGTGTCATAAACAGCACTTAATAATCATTTAACACCTAAAAATTAGTCGAGAGGGATGCTTTTGATGTACTTGAATTCGCACTTGCAGCAAAAGATGTTCCAGTTCTTGGCCCTGAAGAGAAAGAGTAAACAATTGTTATATTGGACACCAATACTTTGACATAATCCGCGATAAAACGCGAACAGTTGGCGCTTTGGGGTATCTTGACAATCTGACGAAACAATGGCAAAGTAACTTTCATTACATTTCATTACATTTTGATGTTTAGTATACATCATGTGTCATAAACAGCACTTAATAATCATTTAACACCTAAAAATTAGTCGAGAGGGATGCTTTTGATGTACCTGAATTCTCACTTGCAGCAAAAGCAGTTCCACTAGCTTGCACTGAAGAGAAAGAGTAAACAATTGTCATATTGGACACCAATACTTTGACATAATCCGCATTAAAACGCGAACAGTTGGCGCTTTGGGGTATCTTGACAATCTGACGAAACAATGGCAATGTAACTTTCATTACATTTCATTACATTTTGATGTTTAGTATACATCATGTGTCATAAACAGCACTTAATAATCATTTAACACCTAAAAATTAGTCGAGAGGGATGCTTTTGATGTACCTGAATTCGCACTTGCAGCAAAAGATGTTCCACTAGGTTGCACTGAAGAGAAAGAGTAAACAATTGTTATTTTGGACACCAATACTTTGACATAATCCGCAATAAAACACGCACAGTTGGCGCTTTGGGGTATCTTGACAATCTGACGAAACAATGGCAAAGTAACTTTCATTACATTTTGATGTTTAGTATACATCATGTGTCATAAACAGCACTTAATAATCATTTAACACCTAAAAATTAGTCGAGAGGGATGCTTTTGATGTACCTGAATTCGCACTTGCAGCAAAAGATGTTCCAGTACCTGGCCCTGAAGAGAAAGAGTAAACAATTGTTATTTTGGACACCAATACTTTGACATAATCCGCAATAAAACGCGAACAGTTGGCGCTTTGGGGTATCTTGACAATCTGACGAAACAATGGCAAAGTAACTTTCATTACATTTTGATGTTTAGTATACATCATGTGTCATAAACAGCACTTGATAATCATTTAACACCTAAAAATTAGTCGAGAGGGATGTTTTTGATGTACCTGAATTCGCACTTGCAGCAAAAGATGTTCCAGTACCTGGCCCTGAAGAGAAAGAATAAACAATTGTTATATTGGACACCAATACTTTGACATAATCCGCAATAAAACGCGAACAGTTGGCGCTTTGGGGTATCTTGACAATCTGACGAAACAATGGCAAAGTAACTTTCATTACATTTTGATGTTTAGTATACATCATGTGTCATAAACAGCACTTAATAATCATTTAACACCTAAAAATTAGTCGAGAGGGATGCTTTTGATGTACCTGAATTCGCACTTGCAGCAAAAGATGTTCCAGTACCTGGCCCTGAAGAGAAAGAGTAAACAATTGTTATATTGGACACCAATACTTTGACATAATCCGCGATAAAACGCGAACAGTTGGCGCTTTGGGGTATCTTGACAATCTGACGAAACAATGGCAAAGTAACTTTTATTACATTTTGATGTTTAGTATACATCATGTGTCATAAACAGCACTTAATAATCATTTATCTTGCAGCAAAAGCAGTTCCAGTACCTGGCCCTGAAGAGAAAGAGTAAACAATTGTTATATTGGACACCAATACTTTGACATAATCCGCAATAAAATCCAAATAGTTGGCGCTTTGGGGTATCTTGACAATCTGACGAAACAATGGCAATGTAACTTTCATTACATTTCATTACATTTTGATGTTTAGTATACATCATGTGTCATAAACAGCACTTAATAATCATTTAACACCTAAAAATTAGTCTAGAGGGATGCTTTTGATGTACCTGAATTCGCACTTGCAGCAAAAGATGTTCCACTAGGTTGCACTGAAGAGAAAGAGTAAACAATTGTTATATTGGACACCAATACTTTGACATAATCCGCAATAAAACGCGCAGAGTTGGCGCTTTGGGGTATCTTGACAATCTGACGAAACAATGGCAATGTAACTTTCATTACATTTCATTACATTTAGATGTTCAGTATACATCATGTGTCATAAACAGCACTTAATAATCATTTAACACCTAAAAATTAGTCGAGAGGGATGCTTTTGATGTACCTGAATTCGCACTTGCAGCAAAAGATGTTCCAGTTCTTGGCCCTGAAGAGAAGGGTAAACAATTGTTATATTGGACACCAATACTTTGACATAATCCGCGATAAAACGCGAACAGTTGGCGCTTTGGGGTATCTTGACAATCTGACGAAACAATGGCAAAGTAACTTTTATTACATTTTGATGTTTAGTATACATCATGTGTCATAAACAGCACTTAATAATCATTTATCTTGCAGCAAAAGCAGTTCCAGTACCTGGCCCTGAAGAGAAAGAGTAAACAATTGTTATATTGGACACCAATACTTTGACATAATCCGCAATAAAATCCGAATAGTTGGCGCTTTGGGGTATCTTGACAATCTGACGAAACAATGGCAATGTAACTTTCATTACATTTCATTACATTTTGATGTTTAGTATACATCATGTGTCATAAACAGCACTTAATAATCATTTAACACCTAAAAATTAGTCTAGAGGGATGCTTTTGATGTACCTGAATTCGCACTTGCAGCAAAAGATGTTCCACTAGGTTGCACTGAAGAGAAAGAGTAAACAATTGTTATATTGGACACCAATACTTTGACATAATCCGCAATAAAACGCGCAGAGTTGGCGCTTTGGGGTATCTTGACAATCTGACGAAACAATGGCAATGTAACTTTCATTACATTTCATTACATTTAGATGTTCAGTATACATCATGTGTCATAAACAGCACTTAATAATCATTTAACACCTAAAAATTAGTCGAGAGGGATGCTTTTGATGTACCTGAATTCGCACTTGCAGCAAAAGATGTTCCAGTTCTTGGCCCTGAAGAGAAGGGTAAACAATTGTTATATTGGACACCAATACTTTGACATAATCCGCGATAAAACGCGAACAGTTGGCGCTTTGGGGTATCTTGACAATCTGACGAAACAATGGCAATGTAACTTTCATTACATTTTGATGTTTAGTATACATCATGTGTCATAAACAGCACTTAATAATTATTTAACACCTAAAAATTAGTCGAGAGGGATGCTTTTGATGTACCTGAATTCGCACTTGCAGCGAAAGCAGTTCCAATAGCTTGCACTGAAGAGAAAGAGTAAACAATTGTTATATTGGACACCAATACTTTGACATAATCCGCAATTAAACGCGAACAGTTGGCGCTTTGGGGTATCTTGACAATCTGACGAAACAATGGCAATATAACTTTCATTTCATTTCATTACATTTTGATGTTTAGTATACATCATGTGTCATAAACAACATTTAATAATCATCAAACACCTAAAAATTAGTAGAGAGGGAAGCATTTGATGTACCTGAATTCGCACTTGCAGCAAAAGCAGTTCCAGTAGCTGGCCCTGAAGAGAAAGAGTAAACAATTGTTATATTACAAACAACCAAAAATTAAACAATTAACAAGTAGATATAATTACATTGTAAATGAACATGTGTCTTATAGAAATCCTTACGATTAGGGGTTATTAGGCGGGTCCAGGGCGTTGACACTGCTGATAAAAGACAAACCTGGAGTTTAATTAATTTGATAAACCAACATTTCTATATTTTTTTTATTCCGAACGATAAAGGCAATACGTACATGTAATCAATTACAATTATGATTAAGCAATACAAACAGTGTATGCAACATAATACGATGCATGTCTATTACTAATGATATATTTTTTAATATAATACCTTGCACTGTTGCAACAAATCCTCTCTTGGAGCCCTGGTTGTCCGTTCGTAGTTCTAAAGTCAAGGTTGTTCCTGTGCTTTCATATGTCAAATTGGGATAGAACATATCAGAACCACATATGGAAGATATTTTCTTGTTCTCACTTGGTAGTCCTATTTAAATTCAGATGACAGTAACCAAATAATTAAAACAATTGAGTGATGTAATATTGTTACTCTGTATAACATTATTATAATATTTATCAATATGTAACAGAATTGATCATACTTGGTGATGTATTTTGATTTTTATTCAACATATGACTTTTATATTCATTCCAAGAGACTTGGCTTGGTTGTTGAAAACACAAGGAATTTGATATAATCACATATCGTTACAGTTCATGATAGAAAATCTTTATATCACAATTTAAAACATCATTTGATGTGTAAATCTGTCTTATATAGGTTTTTGACACAAAATACCCTACGTGTAACATCTTTAAATAGTTAAATTTGTAACGAGATATTGAAACATATATGTGATGTACATATACTTTTTTTATCACATGTGTTCTTCAATATTAAGTGGACATGTAAATCATTGAAATGATTTAAAAGCTATATAATACCGGCAACAACAGGCAAATGATTTTTCCTAATTTTAATTAAAACAGATCAGACACTATTCTAAGGTTTATATACAACCAAGATTTCTTTGGTAAGAACTTGTACATTATTAGTAATATTAGATTATGGCTAACTAAAAATAATTTTTTTTTCATGTTCTGTCTAGTCATTTAGATTTGTGTGTCACGAAGTTAAACCAACCCTCGTAAATAATGATTTGGTCACAGCAAGAACTTAGTGGACAGCGTTTGTGTTTTTCAACGTCTATGTATTCAAATGTCAGTACCACTCCACTGGGTGCGGTCAAGATGTAACGGCATTGAAGATTACTGCAAATAATAATGGACAGGTTCTTTGTGTTTATTATCATCAAATACATAAATACTCCATTTTGAAATAAACAAAAACGACTCTCTGAGAGAGAGAGAGAGAGAGAGAGAGAGAGAGAGAGAGAGAGAGAGAGAGAGAGAGAGAGAGAGAGAGAGAGAGAGAGAGAGAGAGAGAGAGAGAGAACACACGAAAGAGAGAGAGAACACGAAAGAGAGAGAGAGAACACGAAAGAGAGAGAGAGAGAGAGAGAGGAGTGCAGCGGCAGAGAGAAGATAACATCAGAGAGAGAGAAACAGATAAAGGGCTATAGACAGTCAGTTAAAGAGACAGATAGAGATACATACGCTGCATATGGATTTGGAAATCTAGGAGAGGCGATCTGTTGCTTTACAGAGGTAACATGAATTGGTTGTCGAGGACATATATCTAAAAGAGGGTGACATGTTGTTTATGATATATTTCGTAAATACTTCTTTTTTAAAATAATTTTGACAGGGATTAAATTTAAGAAAAAGGTCTATATTTAAATCTTTTTACTACTTTTAACAAATACGCGAGAGACAGCATATATGACTACAGTTTTATTTAAAAAAACCCTATGGTTTCAACTGCTTAGATCCCATTACAAAATGACAAGGAATGTTTCTTCTTTTTAAACTACAACTTTGTGACAATGCTTCAGCATATGGTTGATAGAACACTTACATTTATAAGTTTACTTGTTTTACACATTACACAAAGAATAGAATTTATCTATTTACTAGACATAGTTTTATTAAAAGTTACAGAAAAATGTCCTGCAATGACAAATCAAATTTTATGATTCATGATGAAAAGGAGAGATCTACCTTGTTTACAAAAACGGTTCTAAAAGGTTTTGATAGAAACTAACAAGTCTTTGGGCAAAAGCATAATTACGTCAAACATCAGGCATAATTAAGAAGTACTCTGCTCTTCTTTGCAGTAATTCATGTTAATTATAGCTCATGATAAGAAATTCATTTACAGATAGTAAATTACTTGCTTCTGTCAAAAAGAAGCATATATTCATGTTAATATAACGAAGATAACAGATACTTGCAATTCAAATAAGGTACTAGCTTTTGACAAAAAAGGAAAGACGTTCGCTACCGTTTCCGCTAGCCGCAATCATATGCAAAGTGAATCCTTTTTCATGTACATGTACTGTTTTGTCTGAATTCAAGCAGAGTTTTAGCTCTCCTGCTGGGGTTACTGCTGTTTCGCTTTCCTTACCAATTCCGCAAATGGGTGGAGCAGTAAACTGAGTGTCTAGAATTAGAAATTTTTAAATTCAATGATAATTACTTACAATCCATTGAAAGACAACAACTATGCAGTAATAATGTACTTTAAGCTGTAACTACAAGCGTTCTATTTATGGCAAGTGTCCTTGGACATTAATAATATGCACATTAATAATATTTTAATATCTATATTGAATTATATTCAAACATTTAAAAGTTAAACATTTGTGAAAAAGGGTGGCGTCATTAAAATGCCAAAATTCATAGCAAACACTGAAGGACAACAAATGGTAACTTTATTGAATATCTAGTTGCCAATATGTTATTAGTTTCTCGAAAAGGTACATACCCATATATGATATTTTAGAGTTAAAGTAAATATATCAAAATAACATAAAAGTATAAATTAACGACCAAATATTGTCTTAAAACCTTCAGTTTTTTATTTACTCCAGTTGTTCTATGTATAGTAAGGATATGCACTCACCGTAAGTTAAAGTAAATGAGTCGAACTAACATAGAGTATATACCACCGAATACTCTCCTTAAACCTTTCATATTTTACTCCAAAAGTTGGAAATTGCACTCACCGTTAGTGTAAGCTTGCAATGTATCACCACAATCTACACTTATGTTAGTGAGTCTGTACACTATCTGTTTTCTTGGATTCTTTGCCAAAAAGCGCCACTCGCAGAGGAGGGATCTTAAATGAAAGATAATGTTATACATTCATGTAACGTTAGTTTTATAAAATTTAGTAAGCTTCAAAGAAAGTTCTTATTAACTCAGTTAAAAAAGTACTTGTAATTGGTGGACAAACTTATACAGCATTATAAAAACTGAAGAAATAGCCGCAACAACACGATTTTAGTGTCCTACGTCAGGAAGGCACGAACATCTTGAAAACATTATCATATAAAAATGAGGAATTTCAAAAGTACTATCATGTATACTTTTGTTGGGTAAATTAGTGAAACTAGCTGCGTTAACAATCGAAAGGGAAAAGAGTACATAATCAGAAAACAAGAGACCCTTATGCTTTAGCGGTCACTTAGGTATAATAGTATAGTCCAATCCACACTTTGCAAAAGTTGTTCCCCTTTGCGGGGTCAACCCAAAGGTCAAAAGGGAAAAAACAACTTTTCCCTTCATTATGCTAACAAATATTTGGGCTTCATGTAACGAAATCTCTTGGAATTTAATTTATTCCTTTGATGTGTGAGTTGCCCCAACTTGGGGCAATAAGACTCAAAGCGGAAACGGATTTCTAATGTCAAATGACGAAGTTACAAACCTCTAAACTACAAAGGCTACTGTGAGAAATATATGGGTTTTTCCCCAATTAAAGATGGCGGCCAAGGGACATAACTTTTTGTAAAGTGTGGATTGGTCTATAATATCCCTTAGATGGACTTGTCAGGGGGTCTTAGGTTTGTGTTTAAAGCTTTAAGCTTTTTGGAGCGTCTGAACCTTAATCCAAGACTACTCTATCTTTCACTTCTGCTTTCATTAGTTGATGTTTGCAACATCAATTTATATAAAAAAAAAACGGGAGGGGGAGAGGCCAAGATAAGAAGGAAAATACAAACCCTAGTTCTAGGGGCCAAACAATGAAACATTTTGGTAAAAAGATACTTGCAGGCATTTAATGGTCAATCTATTATAAATGTAAAGTTTCATTTATAATGCACACAAAATGTATGCTGATTATAGCTTCATCCATACAATGGACATAAAATTAAAGTAGATTTCCTAAAATAAAACACATACTTAATTTAATAAGGTCGCAAGTGAGAATTTACTTCGAGATGAAGTGACGAAAGTGGCATAAAAATGCACGTTTACTATATATTGCCATATTTGTCGCGCCCCCTCCAAAAATATAATGGACAGTGGATTCTTAAATTGAGAGGACATTATGGACATACATTTGTAATAACATTGCATTCAGTTTATCTTGACATATTGTGAAAGTACAAAAAAAAAATAATTTTCTATACTTTTTTATCATGTTGCCATATTGGCCTTACCCAAGGGTATGAACCCCAGACCCAGAGGTCATAAATTTCACAATTTAGGTAGAAAGCTTCATGAACATCATAACCATGTATTTTACTTTTCTCCCGTAGCTGTGAATGTAGAGAAGAATATTTTCTAAGTTTAAATACACTCACGTTATCTGTATGATCATATTGGCCCCACCAAAGGGCCTGAACCCCTGACCCAGACCCAGGGGCCATGAATTCACAATTTTGACGAAGAGCTGAATGGAAATCATACATGCAATCATGTATTTATCTCCTACTACTGTTGGAGTAGAAAAGCAGATTTTCTAATATATAATATATTTTCATAATATGGACATAGTAGCCCCGTCCAAGGACCTGATCCCATAAACCAAGGGCCATGAATTTCACAATTTTTGAGAGCTGCATCGACATCATAATCATTTTTTATTATTTGTCTTCCACCACTCTGAGAGTAGAGAAAAAGATTTTCTAATGTTCAAAACAGTTTTACTATAAATTCATATTGACTCCGCCCGAGGACCTGCATTCCTGACCCAGGGGCAAAAAATTTAACAATTTAGGCAGATATCTTGATGAACATCATAATCATGCATCCAATTTATCTTCTACTACTGTGGGAGTAGATGAGATGATTTCCTAAGATTAAATACATGTTCACTATATTAGTCCCGCCAATGGGCCTGAACCCTTGACCCAGAGGAAATGAATTTCACAATTTGGTAGAGGGCTTTTGGGGTATTATAGTTATGCATTTATTTTTTCTCAAATTTATATGGGAGTAAAAAAGAAGATTTTCTAACATATTGTACATTTTTACTATATGGAAATATTAACACTGCCCCTGGGCCTGAACCTTTGATCCAAGGCACACGGATTTCGCCATTTAGGTATATGGCTTCGTGGACATCATAACCATGCATAAGTTTTTCCCCCAACATTTGTGTGAGTAGAAAGGAAGATTTTGAAAAAAAATGCATTTCTTCTGTGGATATTTGGTCCCGCCCCGCCCCGGCAATGGTAAGGTCATCAAATTCAGAATAGATTCCTCTAATACTACAGATGCTTCAAACTCAAAAATGGTATCTATTGTTGTTTTAGTTTTCAAGAAGTTAAAAATGTAAAACGTTTAACGCACCACGCACGTCGCACGACGACGGACGAAGACAGAAATCAATAGGTCACCAGAGTGACTCAGGTGACCTATGAATCTAACTTACCTCTCATATGTTGGCTCGTTGTAATAGTACAGACTTTTAGCTTCTAATCCTAATTCTATAGTTACCTCTTTTTCACATTGAGACAACGCATCTGAAAGAATTAAGTTTAAATAATGATCACCTAAACTGACATTTATAAGTTTATGATTTATTATTCAATTTAAGATAAATATGATAAAGGGAGATATAAAAAGGAAAAATTATTCAATCTTTTTAATGATAAAATAAAAAAAATTCTTAAAGGTTCTTAACATTTAGCTAATTTATATTTACAGTTTATTTCACATTTACCGAATTAGAAGGAAGGAATGGAAGTTTGATCAGTTAAATAACTTTTAATTATCTTAAAAAACCCAAATAGTCCTCTTTGATCAGCAAACACACAGTATAAAAAAACATTTTACGACAACAGCTATTTATTTTAATACACACTATTTTAGAATTCCTATTTCATTGAAATAAACAAATAATGCAACCATAATATCTCAAATGTAATACTGTAGAATTCTGTATAAGACAAAGTCTTAGCTTTGCCAAAATTCGGAATTGTTTCCTAGTAACAAATCCATTTTCATGTGGCGGCGACATGTATGCATGCCAAGCCCTGGAGTAAAAGCCACCACTGTTAAAACTTCATAATTTGCTAGTGTTTTTTTATGCTGATTATGCGTGTCAGCTTTTAGTTAACTAGTGTTATTTATTTGAAAACCAAAAGCGTTTAGTTTAATGTCTTTTTAGCAACATTAGAATCATCATGACCAAAGACAAAATAAGTAATTGAGTCTCTTGTCTTTGTTTGTATTTACATTTGTTTATACTTGCAAATAATCTATTCTGATCGAATTTTAAATTAAAATGATGATCATTAAAAGGCATTTAAGACACTATTGGAAGAACGGACACTTTTGTAAAAGGTCAACAAATATACATCAGTGGTTAACTGTTTTAAATGTGCAAAACTAGAGGTTGACAATTTTCTTAATACGGTTTTCTATGGACGTGAAAAATTTTTTCTTTTTAAAAACATTTGAAAGTTTAAAAACAACATTGCTCAAAGGTTGCTGAAAACAAGAGAGAACGTATTAATAGAGGTCTATTCAGGAATGAAATATTCTTGAGAGGATTACACGAAGTAAATAACCAGTTCCCAGGTGCAACAGTATGATTGGAATATTGTAACACATCGTAATTTGTTTAGTGAAGGTAATTAAAACGGTACTGCTTTTAACCTTTTGACACATATTTTATCATTTAAATACATCAAGTATCAATAACTGACGTGATCTGCATTTGGAAATCAGCCAAAACACAAGCAATTTAATTTGGTTGTGATGTATTTAAGAAATAAACGGCGATTTAAAAAGATCTCTGAGATATGAACTTGGTTGGTCAAGTGATCAAATCCTGTAATGCCCGAAGGGCTTCTCAGCAGAATTAATTACGTTCCAACCAAGTTCATACCCCGGTGAACTTTTTAACATTGCTGTTTGTTACTTATATTTACGTTTGAGAATGGCAAATCGTTCAGAATGATTAATATAACGGTGTTTAAACGTTTACGATATTGCAACCGGTAAGGTAGCAAGGGACAGTTTCGAATAAAGTACCCGTCAATATTTTTGTAAAATTGAGAGTTGCTGTACTTGAAGGCTCATGAGTGTTGCTAAAATTCATGAAATGATTTTTAATGATTATCTTTAGTTAGAGGGGTGTCTCTTGTTGAAATTGATATGCAATATGTAGGCCCCTTATGTTAGGTACATGAGAATCAGAAGTAAAATGCGAAACCCGCGGCTATGACTGTTGTGCTGACTTTACACAGTGAAATTGCAAGTTACAGACGGGAGGTAAAATAACACGAAAAGTAGGTGGATGGGACATTGTAAACTATACAGCGGTAAGTTTCTGACATGTGGTAGTGCAACATGCACGCGGTACGGAAGGTCAACCCTCTGCAGGGAATTAGCTGGGGGAGGTCTAAAAAGCTGAAAAATCATGAAAAATTAGCAAATTATGAAAGGGTCAAAATCTCATAAAAACCAGTATGTAGAGAATTTTACAGGTTTTGATTAGTAATTTTCTTCAGAAATTGGTGATTGGCCTTATAAAGAGTGAATTAAAGGTATTTGGGCTGAATGGGAACTGAGGAAATTCTAGTTACAGAGTTCCGAAGACATGCATCCCTTGGCTACAATGAATTGTATCAAAAAAACTGTCCCCTGCCACCTTCAAGACTACATGATATTTTCATATTTCTCCTTTAAGTGTAATTTTGAGTGGATTTTGTACCATAAGTAATACATTTTGTGAAAATGGATGATTTTCTTGGCTATAGATGTCATGACATGATTTATTAGCTAAAATATTCAAGGGGAGTAACTCCCTCTTAAATGTGTAGAATGACCACCACTAGAGTAAATTGGCTTAGAGAGTAGGTATTTCCTATCTTGATGACAATTAATAGGCTTAAGTTAACTACTGAGATAAGAATAAATACTTTAAAACACTTTTTATCAATTAAATCATTAAATTTATGAATTTGCAGCCATTTTGCTGTCTGATTTTATGATATAACATTAATCCACCTGACTTATATCACCCAATTTTTTTAAAACAGCATATTTTTATTTCAAATGAACTTTACATGTAGACAAATGCAGTTATTAAAGTAAACAATATGTCAAAAAACTCAAGTTTTTGCTCCTTCCTATCAGAAAATGGTATTTTAGATGTATTTACAGAATTGAAAAAGCCACCCCCTCTTTCCAATGGACTCCATTACCATTACATGTAGGGTATGTAAATGTACATTTGACCTTGAAATAACATCTGCTATGTTAATTACTCTTGAAATGATCAAAAAACAACATATTTTTACCCTTTTATTGTATATATGCATCAAAAATGTAGAAAAACATGTAAAATTTGAACATTTTTCATGGAATTCTCATCCGTCCCCAGGTACCCGGGTGTGTTTGAATTTCATTTTAATTAAACGCACACATCACACTTGTAGGTCTTAATAATTTAGCAAAGTTAAAAGGAGACTAGAAACCAGAATATATGAGATATCCACTAAATATGATTATAGGCTTAGTTTTTCTTGAAAACAAGAAATCACATGTAAGGCGACATGACTTTTTGTGAATAAAAATGCTACAAATCATCCATTTACCAAAACAGATCAATTTTAAATATCAGTGATGATTGTTTTCAAATATGTGTAAGAAATGACTCAAAGAAACTGCCACAAGTTTCATAATATTAGGTTAAAGTGTTCAAACTAATGCTTCTTGTGAAAATCAAAAGATAGGGGGAGGGTATACATGTAAAGGGATTTCTAAGTGATGTGATGCTTTTATCATGATAATATCAAGCAGATGTATGTAGTATTGAATAAGGTTTCTTATTTAAGGAGGTTGAACAACAGTTGACCTCTAAAAGATTAGGTAAAGATGCTTTATTTATGGAGAGCCCTGTAAATCTGTGTTAAATAGAGGAAAGTGGAAATGGTGGGTTCACTTAAATGGCCATATTTTTCTTAAACCTCAATGGAATTGGCAAAATGTGGTGTACTTTTTTTCAGAATAGCATAAGCTTTTTCATTTTAATACAAGATGACTTTTCAGAGAATGTTGGTGTGTGTTGAAGGTAGCAAGGGACAGTTTCGAATAAAGTACCCGTCAATATTTTTGTAAAATTGAGAGTTGCTGTACTTGAAGGCTCATGAGTGTTGCTAAAATTCATGAAATGATTTTTAATGATTATCTTTAGTTAGAGGGGTGTCTCTTGTTGAAATTGATATGCAATATGTAGGCCCCTTATGTTAGGTACATGAGAATCAGAAGTAAAATGCGAAACCCGCGGCTATGACTGTTGTGCTGACTTTACACAGTGAAATTGCAAGTTACAGACGGGAGGTAAAATAACACGAAAAGTAGGTGGATGGGACATTGTAAACTATACAGCGGTAAGTTTCTGACATGTGGTAGTGCAACATGCACGCGGTACGGAAGGTCAACCCTCTGCAGGGAATTAGCTGGGGGAGGTCTAAAAAGCTGAAAAATCATGAAAAATTAGCAAATTATGAAAGGGTCAAAATCTCATAAAAACCAGTATGTAGAGAATTTTACAGGTTTTGATTAGTAATTTTCTTCAGAAATTGGTGATTGGCCTTATAAAGAGTGAATTAAAGGTATTTGGGCTGAATGGGAACTGAGGAAATTCTAGTTACAGAGTTCCGAAGACATGCATCCCTTGGCTACAATGAATTGTATCAAAAAAACTGTCCCCTGCCACCTAAGCGATAAGCGCGTGCGGTTATCATAGTGACGTCATGACAAATTGAACGTTTTCGTTTTTTTAAAGGTTCATATAAGGAAGCAAATATGCAAATGTCCGATGGGTTTAGTCTGGACTTTAATAATTTGCAGGAAAAATTCCACAAACAAGCTAGTGAGTTTAGAGAAATGTCTCAAAAGTTGAAAAAGTGTTTATTTACGGCTGAAGCTGCACTAAAGCTCTCAAATAGCAACCAACAATACTCACAAAAAAACAATATAAAGTTCACTAACTGGAAAGAAAACAAAACGGAGAAACTTAGGGAGGACCTTATACAGATCTTAAAATCAACGGTAGGCATTGAATTAGACCCACACGATGTATTGGAAATCCACAGAATTCCCGGAGGTGGGGCACAGAATGGGCCGAGACCTGTCATCGCCAAGTTTAGGAATTCCGAAACTAAAATAAGGGTCATCCGCAAGAGGCAGGACGCTCAGCTAAAAAAACACTTTTTTATGCACGACCACCTTACAACAATGAACGGGCATCTAATACGCGACCTAAACAACGACGACAGAATCGACCAGGCCTGGTATTTCAACGGAAAAGTTTTCGCCTTGGATACCAAGGGCAAAAGACACAAATTCGATGTGTTGGACCAAATAGGTGACAAACTGAGGACTTGAAGAGACACTTAAATGATCAGCAGGATGCGGCGGTAGCAGGTGCGCGATAAGTATCGGGATCGGTGTACATGTGTTCAGTGGACAAAATCGGGATCGGACTTCGCTTATGTTTACATGTGTGTGAGGTTTGTGTGCGAGGTGTGAGAATGTGTGCCAGATTTTTCAGATTTGTTTACAATGAGGTAAGAGGTTGTGTATATACTGTTTTGTTAATTTATCGTGACTGATACTTTAAAAATAGCGACAGTGAACTGTCAAGGTCTATCAACTGCTTCTAAACGTAAAGATGTTTTAAATTATTACAAGGGAAAGGGTTACTCAATTTTATGTCTCCAAGACACACATTTTACTGAAGATATTGAGCCATTTGTTGAAACACAGTGGGGTTATACATGCTTTTTTAATTCTTTCAAATCAAACACCAGAGGAGTGGCCATTATGTTTAACAATAATTTTGAATTCAATGTCAATCAAACTCGTAGGGATAATGATGGTAATCTTCTGGCTCTTGATATGGTCATCGAAGAAAACAAGGTAACAATTATTAATATATATGGTCCAAATACTGACACACCCACTTTTTATGATATGGTTAGAGATGTTTTGTTAGATTTTGATAATGAGTATATTTTTCTCTGTGGTGACTTTAATCTTGTTCTTAATCCCAGCATAGATACTGAAAATTACAAGGGCATCAGTAACCCTAAGGCTAGAGACAAACTTCTTGAAATTATGTCTGATTTGCAACTTTCAGATTATTTTAGAATTTTAAATCCAAGTAAAAGGGTTTTTACTTGGAGAAAGAAAACCCCTTTTAAGCAAGGGCGATTAGATTATATCCTCATTTCTGAAAATGTATCCAACATTGTTGAAAATTTTGTTATTAAACCAGGTTATAGGTCAGATCACTCATCGGTCATTTTAGAGTTAAAATTCAATACATTTCAACGAGGCAGAGGGCTGTGGAAATTCAACAATTCTTTATTAATTGACAAAACTTACATTCAAAAAGTCAAAGACACAATACAACAAGTGCATAACCAATATAAAGGTACTTCCTCGGAATCCATTGAGGACCAGAATTTCCTGGAAGTTCTGCTCATGGAAATTAGAGGTGTCACCATTTCATACTCTTCTTTTAAGAAAAAACAAAGGGACAAGCAAGAGAGGTCCTTGTTAGAAGATATAGAAAAATTGGAATCAAATCCTCATGTTAATATTGATCTTGTTAGTGAAAAAAAATTGGAACTAGAAGGTCTTAGGAAAGAAAAATTACAGGGACATGTTATAAGGTCACGTGCCAAATGGGTAGAAGAAGGGGAAAAACCTACTAAATATTTCTGCAGCCTGGAATCTCGAAATTTTATAAATAAAACTATTAAGAAGGTGGAGATGGATGAAAACAATACTATTTATGATCAGTCTGAAATTTTACAACAGGTAAAGATTTTTTACAAAAGTTTGTATACTTGTAGAGACTCTGAACACATTGATATAAATCTTACAGATGTATTAAATCCCCTACATTTTCAGAGGCTCGATAGAAAGACTTCAGATTCCCTTGAGGGTAATATCACAGAAAAAGAAATTTCCTTAGTTTTAAAAAATATGAAAAATAACAAATCCCCAGGAAGCGATGGATTCACTGTTGAGTTCTTTAAATTTTTTTGGAGAGATCTAAAGTTGTACATTGTATCAGCTATAAATTGTATATTTAGCAAACAAGAGCTTCCCATTACTCAAAGGCTCGGAATTATATCCTGTTTACCCAAGGGTGATAAGCCAAGACAATTTTTAAAAAATTGGCGCCCAATTACCTTGCTAAATGTCATGTATAAACTTATCTCAGGGTGCATTAGTTATAGAATAAAATCTACCCTTGATTATCTTATTTCAGAAACACAGTCTGGTTTTATGAAAGGCAGATACATAGGTGAAAACACAAGGTTTATATATGACCTTATGGCATATACAGAGTCATTAAAAATTCCTGGCTTACTTATTCTCATAGATTTTGAAAAGGCATTTGATTCTATTGCATGGGAGTTTATTTACAAAGTTTTGCATTTTTGGGGGTTTGGAAAAAATATAATTAGCTGGGTTAAGATCTTAAATACAAACTTTAAAGCAGCTATTTTGCAATGTGGACATCTGTCTGATCAATTTGACATACAGAGAGGTTGCAGACAAGGAGATCCGATTGCTCCATATTTATTTTTACTCTGTGCAGAGATCCTAGCCATACTTATCAAACAGAATACAAACATTAAGGGTATCATAGTTAATGGTAAAGAACACAAGATAACTCAATATGCAGATGATACAACACTGACACTTGATGGTTCACCAGAGTCTCTTTTTCATTCTCTAGATACATTAGAGTTTTTCTCAAAATTTTCGGGATTAAAAATCAACAGCTCAAAAACCAAGGTGGTTTGGATAGGCTCGAGAAAGTTCTCAGATCAGGTTTTTCACCATACCCGATGGAAACTCAATTGGGGTTGTACAACTTTTAATCTGTTAGGGATAGAATTCTGTGTAGAGTTAGATAAAATTACTGAATTAAATTACAATATACAACTGCCAAAAATTCTTTCACTGATTCAACAATGGAACAGAAGGGTTCTAACTCCTGTTGGTAGAGTAACCGTGGCCAAGACTTTAATTTTGCCGAAATTGAATCATCTATTTATTTCGCTACCCACACCTGATAAAGCATTTTTATCCTCATTGAATACAGCAATATTTAATTTTATATGGAAATCTAAAGGTGAT
This sequence comes from Magallana gigas, assembly GCF_902806645.1. Classification (NCBI taxonomy): domain Eukaryota; kingdom Metazoa; phylum Mollusca; class Bivalvia; order Ostreida; family Ostreidae; genus Magallana; species Magallana gigas. Next base: position 41,602,778 of record NC_047562.1, read on the forward strand.
AAAGTAAAAAGAAAGATAGTTACTCAAGATTACACAAAAGGTGGTTTAAAAATGCTGGATGTCCATAATTTTGTTTCTTCTCTCAAATGCTCATGGATTAAAAGGTTAACTCTCAAACACAAACCATGGATGGATATTTTTTTTGCAATTAACGGCAAAAATGTTACTATGAAAATGTTAGAGTTTGGGGATGATTTTATAAGAAAGATGATTAAACAAAATAATGTTTTTTGGCAAGATGTTTTTCAATCATGGCACCAGGTAGTGAACATGTTAAACAAACAGCCTGGTTATATTAAGAAAAATATTATCAATGTTCCAATATGGCACAACTCTTGTATTACAGTTGCCAATAAATCTTTCTTTATTAATGTATTGTACCAACATGGTGTAAAGTTAGTTGGAGATTTCTTATCTGCAAATGGAGCTTTTTTGACATACGATTATTTTTTACATATGTTTAACTTGCCTGATATATATGTCATGCAATACAACAGTATTATTAGCGCTATTTCAAAGTTTTTAAAATCAGTGTTTGTTGAAAGAGTAAATATTGAAAAAAATTGTACTCCTTTTTTACCAATGTATTTTGAAGTGATTTTATTGAATGAAAAATGTACCAAGGCAATTTATAAAATTTTGAACTATACTGAAGCGGTTCCAACTGCAATATCAAGATGGAATAATGAATTACCACTTGAACAAAATTTGTGCATACAAGACTGTTTCAAAATATGTTTTATGACAACTAATGATACATCTGTTCAATGGCTGCAATACAGAGTTCTACACAGAATTCTTCCTGTTAACTATTATTTAAAAAAAATCAAGATCATTACAAATGATTGTTGTACTTTTTGTAAAGAAGAAATAGAAACAATACAACATGTATTCTTTAGTTGTACTAATGTTTTACCATTGTGGAATGATCTTAGTATGTCTATATATAGAAAAACAACAAAGAGGGTTGGATTCAATGTTATCAATATACTATTTGGAGAAAATTCTCTAAGTGTAGACAATAAACCTGTGAACTTCATAATTTTATATACAAAACAATTCATATATATATGTTTGAAGCAGAATAAGATTCCAAACTATGTTGATCTATTATATTATTTGAGTTTTAAATACAAGATAGAGAAATATGCATCGGTTCAAAAATTTCAACTTAAGAAATTTGAAAAATGTTGGTCACAGTGGGAAGATCTCTTTTGTTTATAATTGTATACCTATATTTTACAGAGGTGGAATTTGCTACGAATATTATTATTTCATTTATTATTTTTATTAACCATTTAATATACAACCTCAGGTTCATTTAATTTTGATTTTTGAATGAGTGTATGAATGAAAGTGGTATGAAAGAGTGATTAAAATATTTAAAAAAGAAGTTGACATCAGTTTAATAGTAATTATGTATGTTTGAATTTGAAAAATGCAAATAAAAAAAAAAAAAAAAAAAAAAGGAAGCAAATATGCTAATGTAAATATTCGGCTATAATTTTACCTATATGCCAATACATTTTTACTTTAATTATTTATATTCTATTGATTTTTCCTCATACTGCTTTTGCTAAAATTCTTGTATATCGATGCATACAGATGCTATAACTAATTACATTTGTTAGTTTATTTCATAAGCTGTCTCGGATTTAAATCTGACAGTATGTGTACAGTATATTTTTTATATTGATTCAATCATTTTTTAAAACTTGTACTCAATTAATGATTGATTGAATCCTTGTTTGTGTAAATATAAGCACTGTGTGATTTATTCTTAAGTCGTTACTAGAACACTGGCAATAGAACACCAGGCAGACAGAAAATTACGACATTTTACAACGTCTGAAGAATCTTTTTATAAGTACATGTAAGTTATTTTTTTCTCTTTGTCTGCTCATTTTATGACATCGTGATAAATTTGACTTCAAACTATATCAGCTAATCTTGTATAGATGTATAAGTTTTTGTGATTGGCCTTTTTAGAATATTTCCAAAAGATGAGACGTAAAAGAAAAACACTGTTAAAGACATTTTCCGTTTCCAACATTTATTCATTCATTCTTTCCATCTATTAACAGTCTTAATTGATCTACGAATATTACTTGCAATTTACAACTTTCTTATTTTAAGTCCTTATTGATTTTGAAATTTGAATGAACTATTATTAAAACCTACAGGCATTCAGGTATCTGTTATCTTTTCATCAATTATCGATCTATTTAGCTGTCTATATGTCTGTCTGTCTGTTTATCTCCGAGTCGATGGAATAAAAAACCAATCTTTATGCCAAATCTTTCTTTTTTTCTTTTTAAAACAAGATATTTTCTAGTGTTAAACCGAAAACTTAGTGTTGTAGCCCAATAGCCCAAATGACTTGCTTGAATGGTAGATTATATATGTATGTTTATATATATATATATATATATATATATAAATTTATTGGTTTTGTTTGCTTCCTACTTTGTTTGTTTCATACGTACTTATATTATATTAAATTAGATTAATAAATCACGGTATGACATTTTTTCATGTTATTCGGTCATGATTAGTCTAATGTTGCAAAGGTTTTACTCGCACTTAAAATGCACAATTCAGACAACCTGATGATGAATTTATTGTTGCTTTAAATTTTAAAATTTCTGGAGGGTCGAAATGATACGGCGTAATCAAGTTTTGTCATGTGGTATCCGGGTTTGTTTTTGTGTTTTAATGCTTTGGAAGGCAATGTTTTATTTGTAGTTTCTTTTTTTTTTTTAACTTTGCTGTATACGTAACTGCCGTGTTGATTAACAAAATACAAAGCTTATATAAAGTCATCACAAGGTAGGTGTAAGATATATGGATATATATCAATAATTTATGGAGATATTTTGATACTGCGTATTTATATGTCAAGGTGAATTTCAGTAACATTACTAGTGAAAAATATATTTACAATACCTTACAAAAATAATTTTACCTTAAATTCAAGGTAAATTCATTAATGTATGTAAAATATGGAAAAATACAAAAGGAACCAAACGAGTGACATTGTTTCAGTTAAAGTAGATCTAAGGTATATAGCAATTCTGCATTTTTCAATTAATTATATGAACATTAGCATAATGCGTCTACGGAAGGTATGAACTGCTAAGCATAATATACAGTTTTCAAAATAAGATCATTTTTTTTTTATTCTTTTACCAAAGGTTTATGATGGCTCAACACATCAGTGCAATTTTTGGTAGATCGATAAACAATCATTTTTGAAATTTAATTTTCCAAAAATAAGAATTATATGATAAGTTAACGATAGGAATATTACTCTAGGGGAGGGCTAACACCCATGCCCCCATATTCAAGCCTTCACATTTGGTTTCTCTTAAAAGAAATTCGGTTTACTCGACCATTTACAGGTATTGCATGTATATACTGATCATAATATTAAAATTAATTGAGAATAAATTGTAAAATTGTCAAACCAATTTTTTCCATTTCACCGAGAAAAAAAAAATACAAAAAAAAATCATATAAAAAAAAATCAAAGGCGAAATCAGTCTGCGTGTTCTGATAAAATATTTGAAAAAAGGTAGATTCTTATGGCATTTAAAAACTTTTTACTGACAAAAACTAAAACATTTTCTTTGCACATGATGTCAAAATTACACCTGAGTATCTCTGTTATCTACAACTAGAAAACAAAAGTTGGTTCTCTCCTGCATTTGTTTGCAATGCTTGATTCAATATATATACCTATAAATCTTTCTTTTCTGAAAGATGAAAATATTTAGAATTGTTCCTTTTAACCTTAGGACATTGGCATTTTATACTAAATCCTTTTTTAAAACCTTTTTTCATGTGTAAATAAAACCTAAATATTGCATTTAGTTGCACATGGTTAACCTCAAGAGATGGTTTAATGTTATAAAAATCCTTTCGTTATCTAACAATATGAAACAGAGAACAAAAAAAAAGCAAGAGAAGATAATAAAAATATCTTACCACAATGGAAGCAAAGCACGAAATAAAGCAAAACATAGTTCAAAGACTCCATGATGAACGGACGGACGGACGGACGGACAAAGCAATATTAGATGCCCAAGTATATATCCTTTTATATACAGTAAAATGTATAAGTTTGCGAAGGCTAGATATGAAAAATGTTCCCGGATTAAGCAACATCCTGTTTGGAGGACATTTATTAATTTCATATTCACTTAAGTTTTATAATTTAACATATATTATATAAATATTGTCAACAAAAACACAGCTCAGGAATTCATTTAAATTTAATTATGCATGTTTAAATTACATAAACATTTCAACAGTTTTTTAATTCATGTATTATTAATTTTAGTCACTCGAAATAATAGTAAATTTTCAAAAAGGTTGTTTGATCTTTACTTATATTAAAGTTTTCATTTCGATTAAAGGATGCAGTAAGTCTTAATCGTTTACTCTTGCAAAATGTTCAATTCTTATGAAAATACACACACAATTATAAAAACCGAAATGGGTTGACAAATTTTGAATTATATTCACCGTTGTTTAAATCAATATGGCCGACTAGAAAATGACCGAAAATTGCGCAGCAATGATTACGCATGTGGCCTTTTTTGACAAATTCTCAAGTTCAAGTTCAAGTTCATTTATTCGCTCAAAACCATTTCAAACATATGGTACATGAGGACAAAAATAACATTAAAATATACATATAAATTGGTCAGAGGTAAACATATATTAATATAAAGGTTATAGAGTTAGGAAAAGTTATACAAAGTGAAACTCATGGAGGACAAACTACCTCGTATATCTTTGTTATAAAAATGCACAATTTTCTCAGCAATTTCATGTTAAATGTTGTCATAAGATACGAAAATTTTAACACATTAGGTCTATCTGAAAATTTTTTGTCTATAAACTTGTTCCGGACTTGTGATATTGCATCACATTCTAAAATATAATGAAATTCATCGGCTACACGTTTGGCATTACAGAGAGGACAAAATCTTTCATTTAATGGGATACCCTCCCATCTTCCCAGTTCAACTGGTAGATGGTGATTTGAAGTACGAAATTTACCAAGAATTTTTCTGAATTTCAGGGGTAAAATATCTAAATATTTTTCATATCCAAAATTTGTTTTAAAAATTTTATATATTACTCCTTTTGATGAATTATTTATATCAGCATGCCACTTTTGAATAAATTGATCTTGTAATCTCTGTTTAACTGCCGTTGAAACCCATTTTTGGTTAACAATATTTAAAAACTGGCTTTGCCAAACATTTGATAAGCCACATGAGTTAAAAACATGACGAATACAATCAATCCAAGGGTTAGTACTGGTTGTATTTTCAGTCTGATTCAACAAGTGCCGGTATAATATATTTGTAATGCTAGAATTCGTCCTAGAAATTAATTTACACCAGTATGATACCATTCTAGTAAATACAATTACAGATAAAGGAAAACGACCTGTTTCTCCGTAAACCATATAGTTTGGAGTACTACTTTTTAAACATAAAATGTGCTTTAAAAACTTTAGGTGAACACGTTCAATACTATCAAGTTTTTCAAAACCCCATACTTCGCAACCATACAGCAATACAGGTACAACCATTTTATCAAAGAGTTCTAACTGACATGTAACTGGTAGATTAAATTGTCTAATTTTTCTAATGACACCATACATTGCCTTTTGGGCTTGGTCACATAAATGTTTTTTGGCTTTTAAAAAAGAGCCAGTTCTTGAGAATATAATGCCAAGGTACTTAAATTCTTTAACAATTTCTAAAACTCTATCGTTAAAATAAAAAACTCTTTTACACATTCGTCCTTTGGAAAAAATCAATACTTTTGTTTTATCTATATTAACATTTAATTTCCACTCTTTACAATAACATTCAAACTCATTCAGTGCGTTCTGCAAATCATCGCCAGATTCCGCCAAGATAACAGTATCGTCTGCATAAAGAAGTACAAGCAGTTTTATATATATACATAATTCATTTTCTATTGATGTGGTAAAACTTTGCAGACCAACAGTATTTTTTTCAACAAGATAATTTTCTAAATCATTTATGTATAATGAAAACAAAAATGGTGACAAATTTTCGCCTTGGCGGACTCCAACATTACAACAAAAAAAGTCGGATACCGTGCCATTCATCTTGATGAGTGATTTAATACCTTTATACATATTTGTAATATATTTAAAACATTTACCATTAATACCATAATTTAAGAGCTTGCACCATAAACCATTTCTCCAAACAGTGTCAAACGCCTGTTTGAAATCTATAAAAGCACAGAACAGTTTTTTCTTACATTTCATCAACGTATTGGATAAAAATTGTAAAGTAAGAATGTGGTCTAAAGTAGAAAAACCTTTCCTGAAACCCGCTTGGTTATTATGGATCAGTTCTATCTCTTCCGAATACAATTCTAAACGCTTACTTAAAATGGACGTAAATAATTTACCCAAACAGCTTAGTAACGTAATGGGTCGGTAGTTTTCAGGAGAAGTGGGATCGCCCTTGTTCTTATAAATAGGTTTAATAATACCAACTAGCCATTCCTCTGGTACCAGCCCACTATCAAATACAGCATTAAAAAAACAACTTATAAATTGGTAGTAGAGGCAATATGCTCATTAACAATATTATCATAGCCGGGAGCTTTACCATTTTTGAGTTTCTTTACAGCGTCGGTTATTTCCGACTCGTTAATTTCGCAGTTCAGTAATTCGTTAGAGCTTCCATCTACCTGGGGTTCGTGAAGAGTATCGCTATCAGGGGACAAACTACCTTCATTGATATTTTTAAAGAAATCAAACATATCTTTGATATTTACCGGGCTCTTAGAATCCCTTTTTGAGGAGTTCAGGATATTCCAAAAATCTTTTGTATTTGTTGATCGCAATTGCATAAGTTTACGGGTTATACCAGTATTGTATGTTTTTACAGCATTGTCCATGGCCTTTTTATAAATTTTACTTTTTTCTTTAAGTTTATTTTTGTTATCGTCCGTTTTAGACATGTTGTGCATGCTCTTTGCTAAATGATATTGTTTTCTAGCAGATTTACACTCTCTATTGAAACAAGGCTTATTATGTTTTTCAATACAAGGAGAGAAATGTGAGGGTCCAAAAGTATCCCGGGCTGCATACAGTACAGATGTCTTTAACTACCTTATTGATATTGTCACTGCAGAGATCGCCGGGGGAATTACTTATTTCATTCAAATAATTTTCAATAGATTTGACAGCTTGGACGTCAATATTGCTTCGAAATTGGTCTGCTTTATCGGGGCACCATAATTTTACACCTGAGTGATTTTTACCTGTAGAAATGTTTCTTGATAAATAGCAAGTAGACAGAGAAAAAGACACTGGGTTATGTACATCTGAAAAAAGGTTACAAAAATCATGTATATCGAAATCTTCTAATATTTCAAATACATTTGCACTTGCTAGAACATAGTCAACTGTACTACAATTTCTACACGTAACAGCACCAACATTTTTATCGTTTCCTACCCGGCTATTAACAATATATACATCGTTGTTTTTACAAAATTCTGTTAGTTTATATCCATAGTTATTTACTGTAGAATCCTGGACAATTCTTTGTAAAGGTATTGAACGCTCCTTAAAAATAGCAGAGCGAACCTCAGTTTCATTATAGGAAAAATCATCACATATATTTACCTGACTCAAAAAATGGTCAGGGGTAAAAAAGTCAGCCCGGTGACCTGTTCTAGCATTAAAATCTCCCATTAAACAAACATATTTGTTGTCATTTGATAAATTGACTAAATCTTGTTCAATCTCCAAAAAACAGTCATTTGAAGAATATTTGCTTCCCTCAGGCGGGATATAACAAGCTCCAAAAAGTACATCTTCACATGTATTAAAAAGACTTTTGCTAATTTTAAACCATAAAGCATATTTACAGTCTGTTTTGATAATATGTACATATTTTACAATGCTTTCTCTAATAGCTACAAGAATTCCACCTGATCTGACAGTCGATAATGTATGTCGGTTTTTAGTAAATAACACATATCCAGGTAGACTTATACTGTCCGAGTCGTCTGTTTTTGTTTCGGTGAGACCGATGATATCGTATTTTGAGATGAAATCTGTAAATTCGGCATAGTTCAATCTAGTTTTTATACCACAGACATTAAGTGATAGAAATTTGAGATCGGAATTAGTCTGTTCTCCTGCGTGTCCCTACTTGGTATTGTCTGGGGTAGACGACACTCGCGCTCTCTTTGGGTTTCGGTCACTCGGCGTACGATTGTTCCACGCGGGTGTAGGACTGGGAGCGGATTCTGGCGGGGTGTACTCCTTTCCGTCTATGTACAGCACGTCACGCACTAGTTGTACACGTTTGTTGTCTTTTTTCGCCTGCCTTTGCACTGGGTATAACTTTCTCCTCTTTTCTTCAATTTCAGGTGGAAACTGCTCATTTGCGTAGACTTTGCTTCCCTTCAGTCGTTTGGCTGCATTTATGCGAATGTACTCTCTGTCTTTGAAGTAGGAGAATTTGGCTACTATTTTTCTTGGGTGGACGCTAAATTCATTCCATTTTCCCATCCTGTGTACTCTTTCAAAGTCAATTCGGTACTCTAACTTGTACTTACTTTGTAAGAAGTCCTGGAGCACTTGTTCTGTATCCTCCCCTTTTTGCTCTTGTATTCCAGTGAAAACCAGGTTGTCACGCATTGACCGCGCTTTCAAGTCAATCACAGAGTTTTGGAGACTAACACTGATTTCTTTAACTCCCCGGAATAAAAAGTCAAAACAATTCCACATTTTCATAAAAATATTCTACTTGTTGTGATAAGAAATGCACGACATAACACCTTTATTAGTATCTTGACTTGTGTAAAATGAGAATATTTTTTAATCAACACTGAGTCAGGTTCTTGACAAATCATCCATCCACGGAGGAGCTCGAGTAGTCTATAAAGATATCGCTTCCTAAAATAGAAAGTGTTACCAAAATATGCAATTAATATATAATCATTTGAAATAATAATACATGTTACATTGCATAATTAATTAGAAGCTGAAAGCCGTAGTTCAAGCAGGAATACTAGTACTAGTACTTGGTATTCATTTGTATTGTAATGACCTGAGATAGGAAAAATTATGAATTTATCATTTTTTCATTAATTAATTATTGGCCTTATTAATCAGGGGTTAAGTGGGTGGATTTTATGAATTTTACATCACTATATACCTAATACGGTTTATCCAGGGTTTAATTTTCTTGAATATTTACCGTATCTGCTAAAACGTATTTTTAGCACATGTGTACTTTTCTTTTTCCAGTTTGCACGTACATCTATTCTTAACATAGTGAATTTAATAATATATGCAAGGAAACTATGTATGTTGATTGTACCTATGCATCTTTACTCATTGTCTACTACACCTGTAAGAGTACTGGATTCCTGAAGCTGGGTAGATTGTTTACATCCCGCTGCCAGCTTTTCCTCGGGTGTATTGGGATAGCCACCGTTTCGTATTTTGAACTATTAAGATTATTTCGTTACTAACGATGTTTTTATAGCTCATAAACTCCCTTAAAAATCTTGTTTTCAGAATTCATACTTAGTTTACTAAGAAGTAGACATCATACGTTATTTTATAAGTATTCCCTATTATTATGGCGAGGTTAATATATAGGACATCGTCTGCTAGACGATCTCTCGGTTCTATGTTGAATAAAGCAAAGGATTTACAAGTTATTTTTACTTACAGGTTACGAAAACATCCACCACAAATGTTTTAAGTTATTCCGATGTTTATTTTCATGTCGTATTTCTTTTTAAGGTTTACTTTTCGCGATGTACGGTAGTTTTGTAAGACACTGTTCGGCATAGCTCACTGTGTACGGTACCGTTCATCATTTTGATTGGTCACGCGTCACCGTACAGTTATTTTATTGGTTAATTTATTAATCCGTAGTAAATTTATAGTATCCTGCCACGCCCCCTTTTTGCCCTTGAAAGTACGGTTGACGCCTAGACCAAAATTAATACAATACAATTAATGCATTGACTTGAATATGTTTTTCCATGACTGTACTGTGCTGTTACCATTTATTTAATAAACCATTGTCATTTTACCAAGCCTTGTCCTTTAATCAAAGTATTACAAGTACTTGGAAGCAGTGTTGATCCTGAAATAAAACTACATATATTTTGTAGCCCCCATATTTAGATGGCTATTCGTGGGGAGCTTACAGTATTTACATCGATAGAATCAAAAGTTACCCCTTAAATATACATGTACATGTGTATACCAGTAGTCAACAGAAAACAATTTATGAAAGGAATGCAGGTATGTGCACATTAATAAATCGAAGTATTAATACCTGTAAAGGTGATTGTGTACACGGGGTTTAGTTCTGATTCTTGTGCAATGTTTTTTTATTGATTTCCCTGGAGAACATTTCTCTTATGATTTTGATAACATATTGTATTGTCTTACCTTATGTGGTGCCTATTCTTCATGTCCATTGCGAATTTTGATTTTCTTAACATTAAAGTTAATGGCTAAATTTTCACATATTACTCCCTACTATTATTACAAATCACACCTATGTTTTCGTTCCAAGGAACTGTAAAATCGTCCTATGATTGTAAACGTTTTATTGTCATTACAGTCTTCTTTGATACCTGAACATATTCCACAGAACTTTCTACAGTTGTCCTCTCTCCAAAGACGATAGAACTCATTTATACACAGATCGAGTAGGTACTCGTCACAGGTTGTCAGTTAATCGGTGCAAGGAATGATCCGTGTCGGAGCTACAGAAACAATCACTGTAATTGATTGGCATTAGCATACCCAATTCACTCTGGCTCTCTATGCCATACCACTTGCGTTCATAATACCACTTACACAACTGCCCGTACCGTAATGTTTTGGGAAAATCAAATGCAGAAATCCAAACATACATGTAACAAGTAAACAATATATTTCATTGAAAATGACATGAAATGATGCAATTGTTCTGATTCGACATTTATCAAGATGCGTGATGACGCGTCATTGACTGTGCAAGCAAAGCAATTGTAGTTTACAACGCCTTATTCATCGAAAAATCTTTGCAGCGTTGACTACTTCATTTAATTACTGTAAAAGCATAACATTTTTTTAAAATTTATTTTGTAGTGGATCTGTTCTAAAGCCCCTTTCACAATTGGCGCACGATCAGAAGCGGCAGAATGTTCGTGCGACTGAAAAATCAGATATGGTTCGGAAACTGTTGCGAATATAATTGCACATGAAAAAGTACTCGTACGAAATTCACAAATTCAGAGCGCCCATTGTGCGGTGTACACGCATTGAATTTTACGATATATATTGCGTCTATATGCGACTGTTGTTCAATGAAAGAAAGTTTTTTAAGATAATGCAATAGGATCGCACGAAAGACCAGATGATCGGACAATTGAACATGTGCCAATGCGAGAGGACGAGCGGCGCCTGTCCAATCATGCGTTTCATCATACGAATGCTCGTGAAGGTCAGGGGAGGTATATATACCGCCCGTTTCCGACGCTCTTCAGTAGAAATAGTTGAATGCAACGGAAGATATCGCCCAAGAAGATAACAAAAGCAATAGACCAAATCAAGGTCAATTGTGGACTGAAACATATATACTTATAGAGTTTTAACTGTATGAGGAAACGCTTCGCTCCCGTTTTGTTTTCAATAAATTTGCTCCTTTTGTCAGTTAGCGGATAAAGACTTGGCGAATTCCAATGTCTCATCATATAATTTCGCTTTTACCACAACATAATTGGGACGAATTCAAGACCAGGCAAAACCGTAAGAAGAAGCAAAAATATCACGGGGCAAATATAGCTCTGCATCCAGTATACATGTATACTAGTGGTAAAGCATGGAAACTGAAACTAATAAATCTTGCAATGATAGTTAAACGTTGCAAGAATACATGAGACACATTGGGCACATTCTCGTTGTCGCACACACGCATAGACAGCTGCAGTTAATCTTACGATCTTTACAAATCGTGCATCGCTTTTGCGAGTACACAAAACGTTGTAAAACGTTCATGTTTGTACGTTGCACTGCAATAATTCGCAAAGTGTTTTAAAGTGCTCGTGTGCCAATTGTGAAAGTGGCTTTAGTGACATTCTCTACACTAAGGATTTTAAATAACAGGTGAACAACGGAATCAAAACCATAACAAATCCACATCTTTTTCGATAAACGTAAAATCACTATATTTTTTGCATCCCATGTATGTAATTTACCATACAAAAAATGTCTTAATTATTATGTTGGTCTATTGTTTAATTGAAATTTAAAAAATGATAAAACGGTGTCTGAACATAGTCTAACTACCTTGGCAATATCCACAATACGATTTACAATATCTCCGGGACCAGTCAAAATTATATGCCATTTTTGTCACAAATCATGGAAGCTTTATAAGCTTTACAGTTCATAGTATCTTTGCAAACTGAAAAAGTAACAAAACACAGAAAAATATCGTCATTAGAAAATGTTAATTTTAGGGTTTGATTTTTACAGAAATTTCAGAAACACTCACAATCATCTGGAAAATTTGGTTGGTGGGTTGCACTAGCAGTGGATGCAAAGGGGTGGTAGGAACTAGGTTCATGCACAAAGGAAATGAAGAATTTGGTTCATATTTGTAAATGTTGAAAATATACATCCATTAAATAATACATCATTACATATTGTTGTGCAGTCTACAGCATGTCATAAACAGCGATAAATACCCCTTTGTATAAGGAAGGAAGAATTGCTTTTGGTGTACCTGAATTCACGCTTGTTGTAAACTTAGTTCCTGTGGGTGGCCCTGTATGACAAGTGTAAAAAAGTGTAATGTAGAACCAACTATTAACAAGGATAAAGCAGCAAATGAATGACATGCGTATACTAGTTATGTTCTCCTTCGTTTCACTCATCCGAACATAAAGTATTTCTATTCTAGGTATTTTATAAATAACAACAACACAGGTGTTAGAGTGAGTGAGCTATCAACCAGTTTATTCGCCGTAATATACAATCAGCACGCGACGTTTAATAGCGACGAACTGGAATTAGGCCCAATAACTGTATATCTCCAAATATATCTACAAAATACAATGTAAATTTCATATATAAATACATATCAAGAATACATCATATCCACATGTACCTATAAACAAAAACAAAAAAATCGTGTTCGAAAGGGTTGATTGCTCTTCGATGACCTGTCTATACCTGATCGGTTCTATATATACTACAACCAAACAACTACTTGTATAACTGCGCTAAAAGAAGTAGTCCGTAAAAAATACAACTTACAGAAATTTATTCATGTTCTCCTTCGTTTCACTCATCCGAACATAAAGTATTTCTATTCTAAGTATTTTATAAATAACAACAACACAGGTGTTAGAGTGAGTGAGCTATCAACCAGTTCGACACCAAAGGTATACTAATTATGCCATTAAGAAATTAAAGGTATTATAATCCAAGATCCAGAGTAACAGATAACTTTACGTTAAGACTGTCCAAAACATATCCATCTTCTGCATTTTCTGAACGCCATCTACCATGTACTTTAAAGGGTCTGTCTGGAACATTATTATTAGCTGCTGTTGTAGCTCCCCCACTTCTCAAACTATGTAAACCATATTCTTTGAAATCAACTCCAACAATTTTAAATGCTCTAACAGAAGTTCTCTCGCTCTAGTATATGTCAAATTACTGTAAACATTTTCTTTCTTAAAAATGTGACTGCTCTGAAAATAAATTCTTCAGACTGAAGCAGAAGACCAGTGTACGATATATATTTTTCAAGATAACTAACTGGGCAGAGTTTATTTCCTGTTTAAGCTATAGCGACTAACATAGTCGCTATAGCTATGTATAAACACATCTGTTTTACTTTTTTCAATTTTGATTTCAATATGTGAACCAGATTGATGAAACTTAATATCACACATCTTAATATGTACAAGTTCATCGTACCTCAGAAAACCAGCAAAACCCAATAGTACCATCCAAACAAGTCTGGATTGATACAAATTTTCAACCAGAGAAAACTTATCCATAATTTTTTCTAAAATTTCTGGTGTAATAGGTTTCTTCTCAACTATAGGTTTGGACCTTAATCTTTTTCCGCCTTCTAAAATTAAATTCACAAAACTGTTATCGCACGGATCGTTACACAGGTTTATGCAATGAGTCCATTGAATACTATAGTATGCTGCATCAATAATCGCTGATGAAGAATTGATCTGTATCAAATAAGATAAATAAACTGCGACTGTAGAGGGTGAAGCAAGTAAATCCTGAAAATCAAATGTTTTACACCAAGCCTTGAATCTCAGAAAATAAGCTCTATACGTTTTATAGGTATTTTCAGATCAGCTGTTCAGTACTATATTACCCATTCCCAAAACTGTTTCCTATAGTCTTGGATCTTGAATCTCTCTAATTTCTTTCCCATGTGAGAATGTACATGCAAGCTGAAAATATATATAATTAAATAATGTTTAATACATAAGTGAAAGAATCCATCATCGATTAAAATATTATCTAAAGTCACATAAAGACTAATTAAACTATCATAATACACATAACAATGCCCAATTAAGGCCAAAAACGAAAATGCCCCATCAAGGCTGAATTAAACATAATGCCCCATCAAGGCTAAATCAAATACATTGCCCCATCAAGGCTATATCAAACACATTGCCCCATCAAGGCTATATTAAACATAATGCCCCATCAAGGCTAAATCAAATACAATGCCCAATCAAGGCTATATCAAATACAATGCCCCATCAAGGCTAAATCAATCATGTATATGCCCCATCATGGCTATTAAGTCAATGTGCCCAATAGAGGCTAAATCAAACACAATGCCCCATCAAGGCTAAACAGTTCATATGCCCCATCAAGGCTAAATTAGTCATATTGCCCCTACGAATCTTGTCCAGAATACGAACGGTTGTTACGCTCATAAGGTTTCTTGTTGTCATTTCTTTTCTTTGCTCTAAAAATAGCTTGTCTAAGCTTAGTAGCATCGTCAGCATCATCAGTAATAGGGTCATCTTGATATTCTTGTACGAAATCCCACCCATACTTGTCGGCAATACGTACAACTTTATTTCTTTTGTTCAAGTCTTTTACAACAGAATTTAAAGCGTCAATTGCAGATTCAACATTATTGCTTTTTAATAGATTAACTGCTTTAAGAATGTCATGTTCTCTGTCCGAGTTAAATTCAAATTGGATCTTGTTACTTTAAAACTTAAAGTCCGGTACCTTTTTCTCCGTTGATTTTGAAGTCAAATTCAATTCGTTGACAATCTCCTGTTTCTGCCTTCTCAGTGCTCTCTCTAGCTTGTCAGAAAAGATATCCAATGCTTCTGCGGTCGTAAAATCATCCATAGAATCTTGAATAGGCCCGTGTTGTGAACCTCTTGGCGCAGCATGAAAAGCCCGCTCTTCTCCCACGTGGCTTGAACTCGTCTCAGTCATAAGTACGGCCAGAAAAAAATCGTGATCGAAATGGTTGATTGCTCGTCGATGACCTGTGTATACCTGATCGGTTCTATATATACTACAACCAAACAACTACTTGTATAACTGCGCTAAAAGAAGTAGTCCGTAAAAAATACAACTTACAGAAATTTATTTATCCATACTTCTAGGCGTTAAGAAAGGGGTCGAGGTCGAGGTCGTAAACATCGCTGAAAAAGATAAAACTAGAGTACAATCTAATACAATAAACCAATTATAAATGTATACTATTACGTCATAATAGGCAATAATACATGCGATAACAAGTAATTAATTAATTATTTAATTCATAGAAAGATGGTATAGTTGATATACGCAACATGGTACACAACTACCAGCATCAGATTGTGCGCGGAAAGTTCCCCTATGAGTTGAAACAGTAGAATATTTGTGTTTCATCGAATTACATATGTATTTAACTTTTTTTCTTTTATCACTATAAAGTGTATAAATATAATAATTAATTCAATGGTATCCAAATCCAACGTTTCACTGTGTATTTATTTTTCTATTATGCTCATTTTATGATTTTGTTTTCCTTGTAACGAAACTTATTGTAAGAATTCTAATGAGAAAGGATGTTTATAATTATATACTAGTTTGTGTGTGTGTGTGTGTGTGTGTGTGTGTGTGTGTGTGTGTGTGTGTGTGTGTGTGTGTGTGTGTGTGTGTGTGTGTGTGTGTGTGTGTGTGTGTGTGTGTGTGTGTGTGTGTGTGTGTGTGTGTGAAGATAGATAGATAGATAGATAGATAGATAGATAGATAGATAGATAGATAGATAGATAGATGATAAATAGATAGATATTAATCAGTGTATAGAATCAACAAACTAGGCATCTTTAAAGTGTCGGATCTAATTTATAGATACTAAGCCAGTAAACTGAATATATAAAGCACTAAAATGGCTAACGACACAAACAAGAGATATTGTCAAATTTTCGGGACAACCAGTCCCTTCTTCAGGACAAAATAATACATAAAATAAATTACATGGATAAAAACAGAGAAAACAAAATCTAGCACTACTACTAAAACTACTAAAGTCATAAAGACTTGAATGCAATCGGACGCATTGACAACACTTTCTTTAAGAATGTGAACTAAAACTGTTTATAACATGATGACTTGAATTATTCTACCGTCAACGTTCCTTACTTATGTAGCAATATAGATTCATCACCTGCATGTGGAGTTATTTTCTCTCAGTTGATTCGATATGCTATGGCATGCTCTACTTATGATTAATTTCTAAAACGAGGCAAGCTACTGACAAACAAGTTGATAAACCAATATTATCAACAGTCTTGATTAGAATCATTGTTTTGTAACTTCTATGGTCGATAAAATGAATTTGTCAGCAAGAACAATCTTCTGATAGGTCGAAAGCTGACTGATGTTTTTATATTTTATTATTCAACGCATTGTTTACGGATTTATCCGTTGTCCTGACAACGACAAAGAGCACACGGCGGGTGTGACCAGTCAATAGAGGAAGCTCACTCCCCCATAGCACCTGATCCTACATCTAATTTTTGTAGAGGTCAATGGATGCTCTGCTCCTGTTTTGCATTTTACCTTTTGACTTTCGATTTTGAATACTGTTCGTTATCACCACATTTAATTTTTAGTAATGTTGTAGTGTTACTTGTAGTGCTAGATTTTGTTTTCTTTGTTTCTATTCAATGTGAATTATTTTTGTGTCCTGAAAAAGGGACTGATTGTTCTGAACATTTGACAATTTCAATTGTTCGTCTCTTTAGCCATTTTAGTGCTTTATGTCTAGAATTTTTATTGTCATGATTATGTGTTCTTGTTCTTGTATGAACATAACCGATAAACGTCTACTCGTATTAAATTTGAGTACCCAGAATACAAATAAATACTGAAATACATTTCTACTATGTCTACTTTACAAACGTTTTTTATCCTACTTAATCCAGAAGAGCACACGCACGTAATACCCCCGCTCTGATGTGAATATGCAAAATAAGCAAAGTCGTCATTAAACAGGAAGTTGACGTCCGATTGGTACAAAAATATATCGCACGATATGGAATGCCTAAATAAATTGTTTGTTAAAATTTCAAACATCGGCAATAAATAGTTGCTGAGAAAAATGCGACAGGAATTTTTGTTACGGACAGACAGACAGACAAATAGGCGGACGGACGGGCAGACACACAAGGGTAAAACAGTATACCCCCTTTCTCCTTTGGAGCGGGGGTTTAAAAAATTATGTTTAAAAAATTATGTACAATAAAAACAAGGGGAAAAAATCTAGCATTACAACTAAAACTTCCATCTATGAAAATTATAATCAATCGACTCATAAAAGTAAAAACATAATGCCTACAGTTCAGGGTACATGTAGCCTTTACAGAAACTATGTTTCCAAAACTTTACATGTTTTCTTATGTATTTCTTTATACTTGAAAATATATATCCCTATCCCTACGCAAAAATTACAAAGGACTGAGATATGATTTATTCATAAACATATTTATTACATATTTCTGAATGCTGTGAAACGAAATTAAATCATTTTCATTTTACATGATATTTTTTTATGTATCTGAACTTGAACACTAATTCAGATTTAAGATATGTCGAATCATCCAACGGAGGAGTAGTGTTTAGCGCTATCAAAGCCTGGAATGGAAAGTGTAATTTAAATATGCACTATTTTCAAACTGAAAAATGTCGTAAAAGTTGAATTTGCCGCTTCTGCTATTTCATTAGTGGAATTAAAATCAGAGCCAAACAGATATTTTTTTATCATTAGCAAACAAAATATATGTTAGAAAATGGAAGTACATTTATATATTAAAGTAGTAATAAAAAGACAAAGTGACTATGTAAAATTGTCATGTATATCCTTCTCTCTAAATTACATAATGCACATATTTCCTACCAGTTGTTCTCTTTCACGGAACGGTTATGCCTTCCTACGATTTGTAAATGCCTCTATGCCCATAGTCACGTGTCTGATACCTGAACATATTCCAAGGACTTTCTACAGTTGTCCTTTCTCAAGAAGCGATAGTTTTCGTTTGTACACACATCGGGCGGGTATTCGTCACAGTTTGTCAGTTTATCACTACAAGGAACAATTCGTGAAGGGGCTACAGAAAACAATACAGTCTTCAAAATCATTAAAAACAATTTTAAAAAATGCACAATTATTGAAGGTGTGTATTTAAATAGAATCAAATGAAAAAAAGTACCGTTTCTGAAAACAAAATAAATACCTAAGCAATATCCACAGTACGCTGGACAATTCTTTAGGGACCAGGGATTATATACATCGTTGGTGACAAAAATCATGGACGGATTGTAAAGTCTACAGCATCTATGCAAACTGAAAAAAATTAACAAGATACGAATTAAACTATTGCCACAAGGTGTTGTTTTCATATATTTTACGGAGGCTGAAAGGTCAGCAAATTACTCATCATGTAGACCCTAACATTTGAAATAGTATTTTTTGCCATAAACTACATGTATCATTTAGAAAAGAAAACTTACATTTTATCTTTAGAATTGAAATATTTTCTATTTTTTTTAATGCTGAGCTCTCCTAATACAGGAGATTTATATAGTCTCTAAATGGTCACTACCATTCAGCTCTCTTTAAACACTTGATAAAAACTTTCAGACAGATAGCTTGGTTGAGGGCTTGTAATAACAGTAGATGGCAAAGAATTGGTAGTCCCTAAGAATACGTACAAAAATGTATTATCTAGCTCAGCTAAATAAATGTTGATGAAATATTAAATACCGGTATATACACTTAGTTAATTAATGGAGTCTTTGAATTTCATTGAAAAGAAACGCTAACCTGGACATAGCCTACAATAATCAGGGCAGCTGCTTCGAAAATTGTTTGAAATCCGTTTTATAAAGTTTTAATTTTGAGTTGACATTTATTTACATACAAAAGATATTGAGAGCAGTAAAGACGCCCTCCCGTCAACCATGTTTAACAATTTGTACCTGTTATTCACAAATGTACACTATCGGTTAAGTGAATGCTCATCTGCAGCGGACAATCCATAATGACTTGTTTTGTCTAAGAATTAAAACAGGTAACTTTGTTTACATAGAAAGGCCAAAGCAAAACAAGAGACCCTCTGTCATTGACGGTAACCTGAGTATCATAGCTCGTAGGTTTACCTTTCAGGGAGTTTTTGGTTTGAAATTATTAGCTTCATTTTATAGTCTAAAGCCCAATCCGACTGTTATCCCCGTTTTTTATTATTTGGTGGTTGCATACATTAATTTATTAAGAGGGGGATATCAGATTATCTATTTATTAATTATTTATTATATATCTGCCTACCTACAGGCCAACAATACGGATTTAAAAGGTTACAGGGAGTTTAAGATGAGCTGAAAATGTATATTTCATTCAATCGCGATAAAAATGTTTTCTGGATCCCTTGCCGTATGTACGATATTCCGGAGGAGAAAAGGTGGATAAACCACCTCAACGTCAAGAAAAATGAAAGCTTTTGACTGTAAAAGTGGTAATAAAATATTTCAAATAGGGAACCATGCTTTGAGTATTATGAGACGGTCAATTAGGGTCGGGATGATTAAATCCAATAAAGCCCGAAAGGTTTCATGATAGATTGGTCACCAAAACAGTATATGAAGACCTCAGAATATTCAAAGAATGTTTCCCTTTTACTTATACATTGTATTTATATAATTCTCAGCAATGGTAAGATTAAATATTAAAATTAATTAATTGTATTTATCTATACATAACTAAATCGATTCGTAGTGTTATCATAGACAAAGGTACTGGAAAATATGATAAATGATAAATATTTTATCTTACTAGTAATCTTTCGAAGTGTAAAAACAAGTATTCCTTTTAAAGGAATGATCGGCAATAATGATGTATTGATAGCTAGAAGCAATCAACATGATCAGTTTGGTGTAAAATAATTAAAAAAGTACTGTAATTTTACAAAATTGGATTATTTTGAATCTGTATACCATAATTTCATCATCATAAACCGTCAGCAAATTTAATTTTGAAATAAATTTGGGGAAAGCCGTTCGTAAACTCCTCGTCTAGTTTTATATTTTTAACGTAATTATTAAATGTTAATGTATCTTCTTCTTCTTCAGAATACTGACTAGGGCTCTTCAAAGAGCATTAACAGGTATACCAAGAAAGAGTTGTATTAAAACAATTTAATGCGACTGAAAAACATTGAATGCCATCATAACTTGCTACTGAGGTCGCATTATAACGTAACCATGTTTATAAATCAAGCCGTCTTCCTAGCTACTATTATGAACATCAATAGATGGAGCATCTTCTAATAATTGAGGTCAGTTCATCGAGGTTAACTGCATTACTGAATGAATCTTTCGACCGAAATTCTTACGCGTGAGACAAAATGTGCATTCTTGAATTAACAGGTCGAACTGTATTTTATGTATGTTTGCATCTCTTAAGGTAAATAGTTGAAATAAAACTGAGTAAAGTGTTATATGAATCCTAAACCACACTTCAAGTTTTTATAAGAACTACTTATGCAAGCGGAATGTGTTCGCACGTTGAAGCATTTGCCGGATGCCTCATATGGACACAACAGTGATCGGCCGAAACCGTTCACAAAAATTAATAAGGATGTGCCATGTATGAATGTTTTCATTAAAGTCTTATAAGACTGCTGGTTTTCACACAGATTACAAAACAACCAGGCTTCATGATTTCTGAATCAAATCTTTGTTTATTGTTAATATATGGTCGAAATGATAAGGGGGCCAGTTCAATCTTTGGTTCAGTGAATTTATTTTGCCTGTTAGATGACAGGTATGATCGATACTTCAATTGCACGTTTTGGCAAACAAAGCCCCGCCCGTACACCTTAAAACCGTCCATGGAGCCATGATTTTCTTAACTTTGGAAAGGGCTTCATTATTTACATTAGCCAAGTGTACTTTTTTTATCTGCTACATGTACTAGTATATTCCAATGGCTGACTACTGTAATATATGCTGCATGAAAGTCTAAACTACTAAAGTACTTTAAACCAACAGTGTGCTATTAGGCCACATTGCTGACTTGAGATACGTTTCAAGTTAAATTTTGTATCTCTTTTTGAACTCCAATTTAAAACCGATCAAGGTTTGGATTCAAAATTATAAAACATATGATTTTTTCCCCTATATAAATATATCTATATTTATTAAATGTATTAAGCATAGAATCATTAGTTATAATAGCCATAACTTAAAAAATTTCTTGTTATTCCTCCGATAAATGAATATCGCTGTTGGATACACATGTGCTTGCAGAATGCAGTTTCTTAAACAACGTTTTATGTACATGTATTTGTATGTGGCCAAATGATATTTCCTCTCGTGTCAAATTTGAACAAACTTGAAGAACTGCTATATGAAGGTGATTGATCTATAGTATAATTACAAACTGTAGAAAAGTTGCTGTTAAAAAGAGACGTTGATTTTTTCTTATACAATTTATTCTTAATAAACTTTGTACCCCTTTTTGGACCTTAAAGCTTCGGGGTTTTGCACTTCGTGATTTTCTAAGCCTTGCTTTGTATTTCCGATTATAGTTATTCAAAAGTATGTGACCCTTCATTCTTTTAGAATACTAGAATCCTCTACATTCAAGGATGATTTAAGCGAAGTGTAAAAATATAACGCCGACAGTCAAGAGTACATGAAGCTAACATTCACAGAAAGTATGGGTTTTTTTTTTACCAGAATGTAAAACGTTTTCTAATGTATCTAAACTATTTTATACTTGTAAATATATACCCCAATTTATACGAAAAAGTAACAGAAGACTGAAAATATGATTTATTTATCAACATATCGAAGCCATTTTTCTGCATGCTTTTAAACGAAATTAAACCATATTCATTTAACATGAGATCTCTATAAGTATCTAAACTTGTATGGAAAAGGAATCTTTTAAAACCAACACTGAGCCAGGTCCAAAAAATGTCGGATCAACCAACCACAGAGGAGTAGTCTATAACAGTATCAATACCTGGAATAGAAAATGTAAGCACAATATGAACTATTTACATGATTGAAAGCTGTCGCGCAAGCTTAGTTGGCCGCTATTGCTGTTTCATCAACGTAATTAAAAGCAGAATCAAACAAATACATGGATCTATATATCATTAGCATACAGAATATATGTTAGAAAATGAAGGTACATATATATGTTGAAGTAGTACAAAATGTGAAGGTGCTTATAAACACGAGGAATAGATTTATTCATTATTCATTCATGTGTAATATTTTCCATTGTTTGCCTTTCCCCAGAGGACTTTAAAAAAAAAGATTTAGATACATAACTATACTGTCTTACCTAATGTGATAGCTATTTTAGTGGTCATTTAAATTTAAATTTTTACGTTTAAGAAATAAATTTAATGATAAATTGGCATGTTTATGTCCTATTAATTAGATATTGCACATATTTTCCCTCGGTTTTTCTCTTTCTAAGGAACTGTAACGTCGTCATTCGATTTGTTAATGTTTCATTGCCCTTACAGTAACGTGTCTGATACCTGAACATATTCCGCAGAACTTTCTACAGTTGTCCTCTCTCCAGAGGCGATAGAGTTCGTTTGTACACAGATCGGGTGGATACTCGTCACAGTTCGTAAGTTTATCACTACAGGGAACGATTCGTGTAGGGGCTACAGAAAACAAAATTATAGTCTTCAAAATCATTGTGATTGATTTATATCAACATACTCACAACATTCTTTCTATACCATACCAGTTGCGTTCCTTTTTCCATATACCAATGCTCCTACCATAATTTTTTAATATTATTGTTAAAGTGTCATCTAACATGCAAAAAAGTAGACAACTTTGAGTGAACATGGCAATGCATATAAATGCTGCAACTTTTTTGCTGGTGTATAAATAATAAAAATGCACTAAGGCGCATTTTGAAAAGTGTCAAAAAACGATTAAAATATATAACGCCGTCATAATCTGAAATTGTTAACAGAGTTTACTACCCTACCTATAAAAAGGTAAAAAAAAAATACTTTAACAGTATAACCATTTATCTGTTCAGTCTGTGATGTGTCCTTTTGATTGTCATTTTTTAAAAGCCTACGGTAATAAGCTATCGCAAACAATTGATATTACAAAACAATTTTTAAAAAATTCAAAATAAATACCTTGGCAGTATCCACAATACGCTGGACAATGCTTAAGGGACCAGGGATAATATATGCCATTGGTGACACAAATCATGGCCGCATGGTAAACTCTACAGTTCAGAGTATCTTTGCAAACTAAAAATAACAAAATACGAATTAAACTATTGCCGAAAGCTGTTCATATATTTCAAGAAGGTTGAATGGACAGCAAATTACCCATCATATATACCCTAACATTAAAGAGAGAATTTTCAGCCGTAAACTACATGTATGATTTAGTAAAGAAAAGGTACAAACATTTTATCTTTAGAATTGAAATAATGTTTTTAATGGTAAGCTCTCCTTATACAGGAGATTCATATAGCCTTTAAATGGTCACTACCATTCAGCTCTCTTTATACACTTTATAAAATTTACCTTCAGACGGATAGCTTGGTTGAGAGCTTGTAATAACAGTAGGTTGCAAAGAAGTGGTAGTCCCTAAGAATACGTACAAGAAAATGTATTATCTGGCTCAGCTAAATAAATGTTGATGAATATCATAATATATACACTTATAAAATTAATGCCATCTTTGAATTTCATTAAAAAGCAACGCTAACCTTGACATAGCCCACAATAAGCAGTGCAGTTTCTCCGAGCCCAGCCATAGTAGATTCCGTTAGGGTCGCACAGCGCTGTAGCGTTGTATAGTGCACAATTGGCGTTCGGGTCGTCTTTGCATGATTCTATTTGCACACATTTGAACTCATTAAATAATTAGGCCAAGATCTAGTAAATGAAAGGTGCCTTCAGGTTTATGAAATTCAAGATATAAACTCTTTTAATGATGCTTCATAACAATATCTTTGTTTCATAGGGTGTACCGAGGCTTAATGTTTTGGTAAACACAATAAAAAATAATGTTTTAAACAGTCATTTTATATGGAATATGAAGGATAAAAGTAACTAATATCAGAGTTTCGTCAATTTTTGACTAATGAAATTTGTCTAGAATGCCTACAATCTCTCCAAAAACGGCATTCAACAAGCTCTTGACAACCTCTTTAAAATGATGTCACATAGAATATAGGTACCAGGATTACTTTTCCCGTGTTTAAATATGGAATGTCAAAATATCGTTTTATTTTCTACATAATTCCTTTAAAGCCGTAAAATACGGGAAAAGATTCATTAAATCAATTATGACGTCATAATGGTCTAGCACCAAAAAAACAGTCTGGAATCATTTAGTAGATCTTGACCTTAACAAGCAATGTTATTCATGAAATATGAAGAACATTCTTGTATCACCACAGGTTTATATATATTTTTTTAGTGTAAAGAATTGAGAGAATGTTATATTGATAACACTGATGATGAAAAACTAAACGCTTTATAAATACACATAAAATGTTGGGTCTGGAATTAAGAACATTTTGAGATATTTGATTCCAATGATTAAATGGGTGAAATATTTGATTATCATTAGTATGGCATGAATACAATACCAACAGACGGGTTAGACAAATTGCATTTCAATTCATTTTATTGGTAAGATGTAAAGAATAAATTTTTGATAATTTTCCCGAGACTGCATCAATTGTTACAGTTCCAATAAATAATGAAAGGGTGAAATATTTGATTCTCATTAGTATGACATGAATACACTACGAACAGAGGGGTTAAACCAATTGCATTTCAATTCATTTTATTGGTAAGGTGTAAAGAATAAATTTTTGATATTATCTCCGAAATACTGCATCAAGTTTTTCAGTTCTTTTACCAAAAGGTAAAGGCCCAAGAGGATAGAGCTTTTACTTAAGAAATTCACCCTTATCCTTTTTAAAAGACTCTTCACAGCTTTGGTCAATATATATTTCCTAACGTTTCAGAGAAAAATATTCAAATGTAAATACGCAATGGTAACGGAAGCCGCACGACGACGAACAAAGACCGTTAGCAACGGGGTTAAACAGGGTCAACTAAGATACTACGGCGACCTAAGAATAGGACGAAAAGGAAATGTCATTACTTTGACAGAATCCGCAATGTAAGCGACAGTTCTTTCGTGCCCACAGGTAGTAAATTCCTTGAGAATCACAGATGATATCAGTGTTATAGAGCGAACAGTTGACGCTTGGGTTATCTTCACAATCTGACAAAAAAGCAATGTTTTTTGCAAAATAAGTGTCACAAATTCACAATGTTCTTGAAAAAGAATAATTTATCATTACATTCTGTTCGTCAATCTACACCGTGTGTCAGTAAACAGCATTTAATATTATTTATCCTTTCCGAAATAGAAGAAAGAACTGGTTTTGGTGGACCTGAATTTGCGCTTATAGGAAAAGCAGTTCCTGTAGGTGGTCCTGTATAAAAGAGTAAATGAATGTTACAATCAACCAACTATAAAATGGAATAAAAAAGTAGTTATCAGATTGTGTTACATAAAAATCCGTACTTTTAGGCGGTACAAGAATGGTCGAGGGCGTTGACATTGCTGAAAAGAGACAATCTAGAGTAAAATTAATTCAATTAATCAATTTCTGTTTATATTTTTTCAATCCAAAGAGTTCAATTATTAATAACAATTTCAAATAACATAAAGATTGAAGATTGCATAATTAATAGACGTATTGCACTTGCGTCGGAAGCAAATTGAAAGTGGGGGGGGGGGGCTAGACTGATCCTAAGAAATATTCAGAGAAAAAAACCTAATTCCCAAAAATCATGAAAATCCTAATCTGGGGGGGGGGGGGGCTAATATGCCTTTGACTCCATCTTCTCAATCTTTCAAACGTACATTACGGAACAATAATGTTTCCTGAGAAAAAAAGTGAGGAGGATGAACTCTCTATTCTGCTATGTGCCTAATGGTTAGGTCTTACTTGGCTAAGCCCCCCTAGCCCCCCCCCCCCCCCCGGTTCCGATGCCTATGTATTGTCGTTATATTGTAAACATGTTTTATAAAATGTACGCAAACTGTTACCCTATGTGTTGAAACAAAAATTATTAGTGTATTTTATTAGTATATCATCGAGCAATTCAAACTTGCTTACACACTTATAATTTTGAATGTTCCTGTATACTTACTCAACTTAATCCAAATCTAGCGTTGACATTTTAAACACTATTTTTGATAAACAAAGTTGAGTTCATTATAATGGTTTTTGCCACAAATACGGACCTATTGTCTTATCTTCTCTGTCTCGATTGTTCATATTTAGTGTTGCACTCGATTAAACTTTCGCTACAAAGTGTCCACTAACTGCACTCTTTATCTCCTATTCAATTATTATTGTAAATCAACCAGACATACATCCACTTTTGTGAAACTCTGTACATATATTTTTCTGTCAAACTCATTGATTTTTTACAGTTTGATGACTTTTGTCCATGTTCATCATTAATTTAATTGTTATTTATTGTTAGGTTTTCTCCATGCAGAATTTTTTTTTTGAATAAAAAAATATATATCCACTTCTTATTTTTAAAAATGTGGTAAAAATGCATATCGATTTCATAAATATTGCATTGCAATCAATATCGATCATTACTTAAGGAATATTTTGCAGTAAACAAGCATTAATAAATATCTTTCTTCCTTATCATGATATGTGTTCTTGGTCTCGTATCAAAATGACCCTATAACGTACAACCGCAGTGTGACGATTTGAGAGCACACACTGGTAAATATTTACTTGCACAATCTAATGATATTATTACAGGCTATATACTCGTATGTTGAGTTAATATTATGCACACCATTTAACAAAATAATGTTTAAATACATTGTTCTATGCATTTTCTATTTTACAAACTTTGTTATCCTACTTAATACAGATAGACCATACATTCGCCGGACCGCTTTCCATCTTTCACAACCGGGTTAACGGTTGGATGAAACTTCCATTGAAATTGGACATCACCCAAGCCTCCATCTAAGTAAACAAATTCAACTTTGAAGAACGATCACAAACGTAATGTAAACAGCAATAACAAACATAAAATAATGTAGATAATTTTCCGCGAATCACAAGTCCAAAATAATATATTTACATTTATTTGTGAAGGTTTTTGTTTGACAACATTAAAGTATAGATTTTATGGAAATGGATATTGTACATACAGACCTTAAAAGCAGTCTTATGATTGTATTTTTTTATTAGAAAAAGTTATTTGTAGCTGGTGTTATTTTCGCGGAAGGCAAATTAATTACTGAAGTAAGCTTCCTTTAGCTGCTATATTTCAACAAAATACACTCCAAACAGTTTTTATAAAGTGTTATAAAGTTGAAATTTACTTACATACAAAAAATATTAAGAGCAGAAGGGATGACCTCCAATCAACCATGTTTAACATTTGTACCTAATAATCAGAAATGTACAATACCGATTAGGTGAATGCTTATCTGCAGGAGACAACCACGTAATGACTT
This sequence comes from Magallana gigas, assembly GCF_902806645.1. Classification (NCBI taxonomy): domain Eukaryota; kingdom Metazoa; phylum Mollusca; class Bivalvia; order Ostreida; family Ostreidae; genus Magallana; species Magallana gigas. The sequence goes on from NC_047562.1 coordinate 41,630,958, forward strand.
GTTTTGTGTAAGAATTAGAATAGGTAACTCTGTACAAGTAGAGAGGTAACATGAGTATCATAGCTCATATATATACCTTTCAGGGAGTTTTTTGTTTGAATTTATTAGCTTCATTTTATAGTATAAAGCCCAATCCGAGACTCTTCTTACTGTTATCCACTCTTTCTATTATTTATTGGTTGCAACCATCAATTAATTAAGTTGGGATATCACATTATCTATCTATTAATCATTTATTATCTATCTGCCTAACCACATGCCAACAATTGCAAACGTTCGATAAAAAAAGACCCGCAATCGTTTATTAGCCACTTGTCAATAAGTAAAATGAAATATTGTATTCGATATTGGGTTGATATTCAATTGCAATGGAGCACTTTTGTAACTGTTGTTGAACGTCTTAAACATTTTAAACACTCAAAGCTATGCAAAAATTGTGAAGGCAAAGGTATTTATTGCATTTACCATTTGCTACTACAAGAGTTATAAAAATAACTCTATAGACATAATAACAATACATTTAGTTTATTTCCCAAGACTGAGAAAGTACAGGAAAAATTTATACATATTATATATCTTTACTAAGTGGCTATATTGTTCCTACCAAAGGGCCTAAACCCCTGACACAGGGGACATGAATTTCAGTTTATATCCCTGAAATGTGGAAAAGATTGTATAAAATATAATACATATAATTTATACATATAATACATTTTACTATTTGGTCATGTGCCCCCTTCTCCTTAGGGCCTGAACCCATAATCCAGGGGCTATGAATTTCACAATAAAGGTTAAGGACTTCATGGACATTATAACATGCATTTAGATTTTTGCAAATACGTATGAAAATAGAGAAGATGATTTTCTAAGATTTAATACATTTTCAATTTATGGTTAAATTGATATATGTAAACATAACCATGTATTTAGTTTCCCTAGATTTAAAACATGAATAGAGAAGATTGTCTAATATTTAATACATATTCACTACATTGGCATATTGATCCTGCCCTAACATTGGAACCCCCAACCAAGTGGCCATGAATTCAACATTTTGGTAGTACGCCTCATTGACATTATAACCTACATTTAGTTAGCTGCAGGTCTGTAGCTCCCGGTCTGAAAAATTTCGGATGGACGACCTGGGTTTTTTCAGAATTTTTTACAGAATTGCAGCTAGCATTTAGTTTATTTCCCACAAATGTTTGAAGTAGAGAAGAATATTGTTGAAAATTGGCAATGTTTACATACTTGGTTCTGCCCATGAGGGCAAGGTCTTGGTAACTTCAAAAATTCTCTCAATTGGTATCTCTTATCCTAGAAATGTCTAAAACCAAAATTGGTACATGTAACTATGGTGCTTCTTGCAAGAAAAAGTCAATAGGGATTAGGACGGCAATCACTTGACGCATACTATCCAATGACATTTCGTCATTTCAGTCCGAGGCTTGTAGCAAATTGTATTATAAGACATATTTCCTTTAGACATCTTGTTATCAAGAAATTCTACCTAATGTTATCAGAAATGTTTTAATCATAAGAAGCAGAAGCCGACAATATAAACTAGATGCTGTCATTAGACAGTAATACCCGCACCATGTGTTTGTCCCTAAATAACACTGATTTGTACCAGTTTAATTATAAAAATGAAGGCTACATGCTCCGGTAATACAATTAAAACTTATAATTTTCGTAACTGAAGGATGAGATCCCTTCCCATATGATAATACACATCGTGACATGAGCAGCACTTTATGTGCAATTTGGGGTAGAACTGTTTACAGTGAATTTTCAGTTAATCAATAATCTTAACATTTTATGTCATAGAAAGTATAATGGTCTATATGATTATTACAAACAAAATTAAAAATTAAATTATGCCCCCTCCCCGTGGCGATTGCCAGTTTTAGATTTGCTTCTGTGTGCCTACATGAACATCATTGTGTCCACAGATTTAGAGAAGGGGTGGGAGGGAGGGGTCCAGACCCCCCCCCCCTCTCCCCATGAAAATTCATTTATGTCAATTGTAAAATTACCAAAAATACACCTTGGACCCCAATGCTCTTACAGACATGTAAACGCTCTAACCCATTGCGTTTCAATGTTAGGTAACATTATTTGGGGGGTAAATGTTTAATCAATATTTAATATACTTTATTGTTTATCTCAATAGGAAGTATACATCACAATATGCAGGTGTTCTGCACCACCTTAAAGCTGTTATTTACCTAATAAAATAGTGCAAGTTGATTTGAAGAATAGGTCATAAAAATACATACATGTTACAAATGACTGATCTTTGTCTGAAGTTACGTACACAACACAGGTCTGCATGTCTCATTAGCGGGTACTAGTTTTACCCAGCTCTTCGATTAGATGGGTTCAGGTGTATACATTCATGGGTGTTGCTAAAACGCGGAACGGAAAACGGAACGGAAAGCGGAACAGAAGGGAAAACGGAAAATCTTATCTAATGTTATTTACCTCATAGATTTGTTAATCATGCTAAAACGATATACTTTATGTACCTTTATAATTTTTTTTTTAAAGATTAGCAATATTAGATTATTTATTCAAGAATATTTATTTCCTCAAAATTAACAGTACATGCATTGACCACTACAGTGTATATTCTGTCCCAAAATATCCTCGATTCACTTTTTGCTGTATATTTATATATACCTCAGGGTTCAAGCGATTCTTTTTTAGAAGCATTAAACATTCTCATTATTCTTTCTTTAAAACGTCCTCTCTAGATTATCAGCTGGTATAAATACACGGCTAAAAATAAGGAAGTCTACGGGGTTTTGCATTTCAACAGACCCGGATGATAGTGTTGGAAAATTGTGCAAGGTCTTTTGAGTGACTTCCAAATTGAAAAAAGATGTCAACATTTTCCATTATAAATCGTCCAAATGTGCTGCATGAATATTTTGGGATCGACAGACAATAGTCCCAATATATATAATCGGAAAATCAAACCAGGCAACGTCTAGAGCTCTCTATTCGGATCATATGTATATAGCTGCTGGAATAAACAACTGCTTAGTAACGCAAACGTAAACAAAATTGCATTGCTAAAAATACTAGTTTCACAAATTACTAGTTTCACAAATTACCGGGTATTTTAATGTTTACTGTATTTTAATTTTTAATGTCGTCAGTCCTACGGTTTTTTTTCTTCCATCTCAATGATACTGTATCGTCTGTATGATCAAAGATCGTCTAGAACACCGAAAATTCAATTTGGATGTAATTATGTACATGTACATCATATTTGAAATATAAAAATACTCAAAACACGCATAAAACGCTTTCACTAACTGCGTACGTTACGCTGAAGTGCCAGCAATACATATAAGAAAAATAAGTAAAAAGTTATAGCTAATTTGCTCGTTTAATCATGTTAATGTTTCACAATTCGTATACATTTGATTTTTCCGTTTCGTACTCAACTAAAGCCAAATGAATACAATGCTATAATTGATAGACATTCATATCAATATTAATAAGATAGCAACATGTTGATAATCATTCATTAGATATAAATAAAAGATACAATGTAAATCGTTTCTGGCCAGTCTATACCCTTTTTAAGCGATAAACGTGATGATATTTTCCATTCCGTTCCGTTTTCCGTTCCGCGTTTTAGCAACACCCATACATACATGTCTGTGTTTTCCGTATGCAGAAAAGGATTAGTTAAGATCAGCTAAAGGAATTCATTATTGTGTTTTAATTGGATTATCATTATGATGTTGACCAATTTAGGTAAGTATAATACATGTAGTAGCAGTAGCACAATATAATGAGATGCCAGCATACATATATACATGTAAGTTCTACTTTCACTTTCTAAATGTGATCTCCCTTTGACAGCATACTGTATCATCATCTTTTAATATTTAAATAAGCTTATCATCGTTACCTATCCTATCGCATTTGTAAAGTTTCTGTCATTTTAGTTGCAAAAGTTATTTTTTTCATTTGTCAGACTGCACTATTGAGTTGACCCCATATTGACCCTGTATAAACAATTTCTTATTAAATTTGTGTATTACATGTAAGTTAGTGTAGACACTTATCATTTTTATATGAGTTATAATAGGAAGGAAGGAGTATTTCTTTCTTAATGTATTATAATGCATCAAATACAATGTAGGTCATGACCTTATGGGACTGTTCTGACCCCAACAAACAGAAAAATACAAAATATCTTCTAATGTCATTATGATGCATCAAATGGTGTAAAGTACATTAATGACCCCCAGGTGTTGTCTTAACCCCCCCCCCCCCCCTGCCTTTATGAAATATGAAATGATATGATACACGTACTGTATATTTTGTTAACTTCTGAGATCTGAGATCCTCATCCCTAAACCATATAATTTATTTTTGCTCTTTGTGTCATTGCGCATAAAATTGTATGTATATTATGCCCCCTTGGAGACACCCTGACATTTTAGAACTAGAAATAATAATGTATTTTATTTTATTCATATGTTATACAGTAGTGTTTGATCCATGTGGGTAATTCCTAGCCTTATGATGTCACTGCTTTGTTTTGGAGACTTTACAATTGCCCCAAATAGGCGAATACACATGGCAGTGATACATATAACATTTTGTTTATCAATCTTAAAAATTGAATTAAGCAATTTCCAAAATGTTAATGTGAAAATAGTGACAGTAGTGTTTGATCCATGTGGGTAATTCCTAGCCTTATGATGTCACTGCTTTGTTTTGGAGACTTTACAATTGCCCTAAATAGGCGAATTTTTTTAATACACATGGCAGTGATACATATAACATTTTGTTTATAAATCTTAAAAATTGAATTAAGCAATTTCCAAAATGTTAATGTGAATCATGAGAGAAAAAGCAATCAAGAAATGATTTAAAATTTGCTACTGTACACAAATAAGAATGTATTAAGAAGACTGAATCTTCATAACCAGGTTGGATGGGGGGGGGGGGGGGTTGGGGGGTGAATGTGGAGTATAAACATTTATAAATTTGAATCATTTTATTTTATTGTTATTAATTTTAACTTGTCGATGAATACTACTTATTGATCCCAAGGTAGAAATATGACCTCTGATCATATCTCAATAGATCATTTGTCAATTATGCAAGGTGAAATGTAATTTTTTTTAAGAATAACATTTTCTACCAGTTTATAAAAGCTTTCAGACACCCAAATTATATTTTGATTTTAATAGATCATTTCAATTCGACAAGGGAGGGGGGGGGGGGGGGGAGGGAGAGAACAGTTTATATTTGAGTTTGTTTGGGGGTGGGGGTTCCAAGTCATATATTTGACAATTTTTTAATGTAATTTAAAATAAGACTAAGCCATACTACAGTAATGAACATGAATAGTATAGAACAAAACACAAACTGATACATGTATACATGTATATATACATAGGAAGTATTACAAAACAGATGATTGATCTATATCTGGGTTCTTAAATTGACATGTACATATTATATTATTGTTTCTTTGTTCAAGGCATTTAAGATGGTATGTAGGTCATGATCCCAAGTGCTCTTCCTGAAATTATCAAATATCATAAAAACCATTGAGATCCCCACCTTAATCCAAAGATATTATTCCTCCTTAGGTCAAGCAGGCGCATCAGATCATTATGGCATGTAAGTCATGACCCTAAGGGGTCATCCTGACCCCCTTAGAATCAGAAATTGTCAATTATCTTTAAATTATTGATGTTTGATGATCCTATCTCTATTTAATCTTTATTATTAAGTCTCCCGAATGAAATTTGGAGACTTATTGTTTTTGTACGGTTCTTAATACATGTATTATTATTCTTCATCTTCTTTTTCTTCTTTCCCACTCTGAACTTGTTTCTCAGAGATGGCTGAACAGAATTGTACAAAACTCTAGGATATGATAGGCCTGCATATGTAGATGTGCACCCTGGTTTGATTTTTCTCATTTTGGGTTAGACCACCACTTTTCGGGGTAGGGGGGGGTGTCAAAAGGGTGTGGGGTCTAACATTGAACCTTGTAGGAAGAATCGTAGACTCTATTGTAAATGGTAACTTGAAAACGGACAAAGATAATAATATAGGGTTTTCATAATCATATATTGGCTGTTACTGGCAATATATAAAGTTTATTAGATCTGACCCCTGGGGTCATCCCCACCCCCTAGGAATATGAAATTACCATATATCTCAGAAACTGTTATAATCATGACCCCTAAACCATATATATTCATGTTTCTGATGTCAAGGCGCATCAAATGTTATGTAGGTCATGGGCCCTGTGGGCGGTCCTGACCCCCTCAAACAGCAAGTCCCTTAATATCTTCAAAACAGTTGAGATCCCTACCCTTAAACCATATATATTCTTGTTCCTTGTGTCAAGGGGCATCAAACGGTATGTAGGTCATGGGCCCCGGGGGTGGTCATGACCCCCCCTTGAACAGGAAGTGCATGAATATCTCGAAAACGGTTGAGATCACCACCCCTTAACCATATATATTCTTGATCCTTAAAGGGCATCAAAAGGTACATGTATGTACATGTACCGGTAGTTAATGGGCCTCAGGGTTAAATTAAATTTTTCAAAACCATAATGCACATCTATGGAACAGTGTCTATCCATTAAATCATAAAAGGAGTTCTAGGATCTATGTTTTATTTAAGTGATAAACGTCAATTTTCTGCTACTTTTTGACTCCCTGGATGAAATTTAGATTTTTAAAACCTTACTGCACATCTATAGAACAGTCCCTATCATATCCCAAGATGTGATTGCCTATCCATTAAATCATAAGAGGAGGTCTTGGATCTATGTTTGTTTTTAAAATGAAAAACGTCAATTTTCTGCTACTATTTGACTCCCTGGATGAAATTTAAATTTTTAAAACCTTATTGCACATCTATAGGACAGCCCCAATTATATCCCAAGAGATGACGTAGCTACTCCAAAAGTTGTAAGAGGAGTTCTGGGAACCATATTTTTTTGCCAAAAAACGTCATTTTTTGTTGCCCACTGATCCCCTTAATAAAAAAAAATTCTGGAACCTGATCACGCCTCAATATGACACCCCCAATCATATTCTAGAAGATCATTTGGCTACTGCCAAAAAAAAGACGTTTTTGAAACCAGTTTTTTGTAAAAAAAAAAAAAAAAAAAACGTAATTTTTCAGCCATTAAATGACCCCCAGGACAAAATTGAAAATTCCGAAACCTTATTGCGCATCTATAGGATACCCTAAAACATATTCCAAAAGATGATTTGTCTACTGTTGAAAATGTAGGAGGAGTTCGAGGAAGAAGGTTTTTTGTGAAAAAACGTCATTTTTACCAATTATTTGACCCCCAGGACTAACAGAGAATTTTTGAAACCTTTTTACAAAACAACATGATACCCCAAATCAAACTCCAAGAGTTCAGTTTGCTGGTTTATAAGATGTAAGAGCAGTTTGAGAAAGTAAAACGTGACAGACGGACGGACGGACGGAGAGACGGACGGACGGACGGACGGACGGACGGATGGAACAGGGTAACAACAATATACCCGAACTTTCTTTAGAAAGTGCGGGTATAATAATAACAAACTCTACCGCACGCAAGGCTTTGATACATGGAGAAAACTTGCAGTTTTGTAACAAGACCCACGAGGGCCTGGTCATGAGCAGAGTCAAAATACTGAAAGGGTAGAATAGGATAACAACTATACTAGCTATACTAGCTGGGTATAAAAGAAATATGCAGAGCGAAATATTGAGACCAAGATCAAAGCAACATGCTGATCTTCACGCAGAGAAACTATATTTACGGAAATAAGGTGAGAGCAAGACCAACAGCCGACGAAGACATCAGCTGCGATGAAGTGATAAAAGAAGTCTTTCTGGGAAAGTCAATTGAGAAGATGGTAAACAGTTCATCGCACATTCCACGGCCGTAGATTCCTATAAACAGGTCAGGTGATCAATAGCCGAGATCATGCGCATCGATGCTATTCCGAGTGCTACGAACAATGTTTATGAGTACCGTATTGAAAGCTCCGATGGGACGATTCATGAAGGTTTCTTGGGCGATGGGAATATTGCGCGGGAAGAGAGGTATTTTTGACCGTGCCAGATAATGAAATTTTTAAAAAGTGGAAGTATCACGATTGTATGGGAGCAAGATAGAACCAAGATTGTTCGCAAACATGAACAAGACAGATCGTTGTGCCTAAAAGAAACTACCCGTGTCTGTGTAAGATACTTGCCACGCAATAACTCAGATCAGTTGCAAGGATTCATCGCGTGAAATTAGAGGGTTTATAATTCTACGTTACATGTATATTTATATACATAGAAAGCGTATTATTATAAACATATATTGAACATTATGTATTTTACAAGAATTCATTGAAACGCTGAAAGGTTGGGAAATTTGTTTTTTGATAATGATAATTTATAGGTTTAACCTATCGTTTCCTTTTTTGTTATACTAGATATCCCCCCGTTTCGGGTTCTTTTTTAAAATGTCGCACTATTTTTTCTGTTTTATGTCTAAAACCAATATTGAAATTATCTGGATAGAAATACTACAAGTGAAGGGGATTCTTCTTGTATGCTGTAATTATCGTCCACCCTATTCTAGTAGTGCCTTTTGGCAAAAATTGTGTTGATCTTTCGTACAGGCTAGATATATTTCTAATAGTATTGTAATACTTGGTAATCTCAACATTGACTTTTTAAAGGTTAATAATTCACATGAAGTACATACAATCATGAACAGCTGTAGACTGACAAATGTTATACATGAACCCTTCAAAAAGTACACACAACACCAACACCCTCAAAGATCCTGTTATAATTCGTGAAATTTGTGTATATGATTCTAGTACGTACTTTAAGTCTATGTAATACTCTTAGAATAATCAAGCAACTTCCATCTATATATTCAAACAAAAATGTTAACATGTATGCAAAAAAACAACAACACTGAATTCTTAAATTAACAAGCTATTGGTATATATTTTAATATACACATTAAATGTTATTGGAATGATTCTTAGAAAAATACACGAAACACTGGAATTTTTAGGACTGTACAAATGTCCTTGAGTGAATGTTGTCGCCTCTCGAAAAATATTTATAGTATAATATCATATGTGTAGTAGACTGTTTATTCATGGATATTTATATGTTTATATATTATATTATTGACCGTACTAATAAATTTTATTGTTATTTATTTGTAAGGAGAAGACTGTCGAAGTTATTTCAAACTTGTATCCAATCCATTTGATTTAGTCGATAAAATATGTTCGATTCATTTCATTTTAATTCAAGTAATACGTGTATCACTGCTTTGTTTTCTCTGTTGATGTCGCCATGTCGGTACACAAATTAAGACTTAAAAGAAATGTTGAAATTATGTTTAATATATGAAAGTCTTAATTACTTTATGCTTAGATGCACCGTCCAAGCAATTTGAGGTAAGTAAGAACCAGTTACAACTAAAATATGGCACCATACGCAGACAATGATGGCAAAGGACACACGTTCAAGACTTGATTTAGGGATTTAAGGGTTATTTAACAACAGAATGATACGTTTAACAAATAATTAAAAAGCTTTCATGATACGTTTAAAGAGCAAAAAAATATTAAGACAAACATCAGTTCACTTATTTAATATGTCAAACAAATCACTTGAAACAAAGGATAAAATCACCGTACAATTTAAAAAAAGATTCACTTGAAATGAAGACTATACATAATCCATCTTCAAAAGTATTTCATGCTAAAAGAACCCAGGCGAGGAAAACATATAATATTTAATATAATATTATAACTAGATGCTGTCATTAGACAGTAATACCCGCACCATGTGTTTGCCCCTAAATAACACTGTTTTGTACCAGTTTAATTAAAAATGAAGGCTATATGCAAGCTCCGGTAATACAATTAAAACTTATAATTTTCATAACTGATGGATGAGATCCCTTCCCATATGATAATACACATCGTGACATGAGCAGCACTTTATGTGCAATTTGGGGTAGAACTGTTTGCAGTGAATTTTCAGTTAATCAATAATCTTAACATTTTATGTCATAGAAAGTATAATGGTCTACATAATTATTACAAACAAAATTAAAAATTAAATTATGCCCCCTCCCCGTGGCGGTTTCCGGTTTTAGATTTGCTTCTGTGTGCCTACATGAACATCATCGTGTGCACAGATTTAGAGAAGGAGTTGGAGTGAGGGGACCAGACCCCCCCCCCCCCCATGAAAATTCATTTATGTCAATTGTAAAATTACCAAAAATACACCTTGGACCCCAATGCTCTTACAGACATGTAAACGCTCAACCCATTGCACTTCAATGTTAGGTAACATTATTTTGGGGGTAAATGTTTAATCAATATTTAATATACTTTATTGTTTATCTCCATAGAAAGTATACATGTACATTACAATATGCAGGTGTCCTGCACCACCTTAAAGCTGTTATTTACCTAATAAAATAGTGCAAGTGGATTTGAAGAATAGGTCATAAAAATACATGCATGTTACAAATGACTGATCTTTGTCTGAAGTTACGTACACAACACAGGTCTGCATGTCTCATTAGCGGGTACTAGTTTTACCCAGCTCTTCGATTAGATGGGTTCACGTGTATATATACATGGGTGTTGCTAAAACGCGGAACGAAAAATGGAACGGAAAGCGGAACAGAAGGGAAAACGGAAAATCTTATCTAATGTTATTTACCTCATAGATTTGTTAATCATGCTAAAACGATATACTTTAAGTACCTTTTTAATTTTTTTTGAAAGATTAGCAATATTAGATTTTTTATTCAAGAATATTTATTTCCTCAAAATTAACAGTACATGCATTGACCACTACAGTGTATATTCTGTCCCAAAATATCCTCGATTCACTTTTTGCTGTATATTTATATATACCTCAGGGTTCAAGCAATTCTCTTTTAGAAGCATTAAACATTCTCATTATTCTTTCTTTAAAACGTCCTCTCTAGCTTATCAGCTGGTATAAATACACGGCTAAAAATAAAGAAGTCTACGGGGTTTTGCATTTCAACAGACCCGGATGATAGTGTTGAAAAATTGTGCAAGGTCTTCTGAGTGACTTCCAAATGGAAAAAAGATGTCAACATTTTCCATTATAAATCGTCCAAATGTGCTGCATGAATATTTTAGGATCGACAGACTATAGTCCCAATATATAATCGGAAAATCAAACCAGGCAACTTCTAGAGCTCTCTATTCGGATCATATGTATATAGCTGCTGGAATAAACAACTGCTTAGTAATGCAAACGTAAACAAAATTGCATTGCTAAAAATACTAGTTTCACAAATTACTAGTCTCACAAATTACCGGGTATTTTAATGTTAACTGTATTTTAATTTTTAATGTCGTCAGTCCTACGGGTTTTTTTTCTTCCATCTCAATGATACTGTATCGTCTGTATGATAAAAAATCGTCTAGAACACCGAAAATTCAATTTGGATGTAAGTATATACATGTACATCATATTTGAAATATAAAAATACTCAAAACACGCATAAAACGCTTTCACTAACTGCGTACGTTACGCTGTTATGCCAGCAATACCATGTAAGAAAAATAAGTAAAAAGTTATAGCTAATTTGCTCGTTTAATCATGTTAATGTTTCACAATTCGTATACATTTGATTTTTCCGTTTCCGTACTCAACTAAAGCCGAATGAATACAATGCTATAATTGATAGACATTCATATGAATATTAATAAGATAACAACGTGTTGATAATCATTCATTAGATATAAATAAAAGATACAAAGTAAATCGTTTCTGGCCAGTCTATACCCTTTTTAAGCAATAAACGTGATGATATTTTCCATTCCGTTCCGCTTTCCGTTCCGTTTTCCGTTCCGCGTTTTAGCAACACCCATACATGCATGTCTGTGTTTTTCGTATGCAGAAAAGGATTAATTAAGATCAGCTAAAGGAATTCATTATTGTGTTTTAATTGGATTATCATTATGATGTTGACCAATTTAGGTAAGCATAATACATGTAGTAGCAGTAGCATAATATAATGAGATGCTAGCATACATATATAAGTTCTACTTTTACTTTCTAAATGTGATCTCCCTTTGACAGCATACTGTATCATCATCTTTTAATATTTAAATAAGCTTATCATCGTTACCTATCCTATCGCATTTGTAAAGTTTCTGTCATTTTAGTTGCAAAAGTTATTTTTTTCATTTGTCAGACTGCATGCAGTATTGAGTTGACCCCATATTGACCCTGTATAAACAATTTCTTATTAAATTTGTGTATTACATGTAAGTAGGTGTAGACACTTATCATTTTTATATGAGTTATAATAGGAAGGAAGGAGTATTTCTTTCTTAATGTATTATAATGCATTAAAAACAATGTAGGTCATGATCTTAGGGACTGTTCTGACCCCACGAAACAGGAAAATACAAAATATCTTCTAATGTCATTATGATGCATCAAATGGTATAAAGTACATTAATGACCCCCAGGTGTTGTCTTTAACCCCCCCCCCTGCCTTTATCAAATATGAAATGATATGATACACTGTATATTTTGTTAACTTCTGAGATCTGAGATCCTCATCCCTAAACCATATAATTTATTTTTGCCATTGCGCATAAAATTGTATGTATATTATGCCCCCTTGGAGACACCCTGACATTTTAGAACTAGAAATAATAATGTATTTTATCTTATTCATATGTTATACAGTAGTGTTTGATCCATGTGGGTAAATCCTAGCCTAATGATGTCACTGCTTTGTTTAGGAGACTTTACAATTGCCCCAAATAGGCGAATACACATGGAAGTGATGCATATAACATTTATAACATTTTGTTTATAAATCTTAAAAATTGAATTAAGCAATTTCCAAAATGTTAATGTGAACCATGAGAGAAAAAGCAATCAAGAAATGATTTAAAATTTGCTACTGTACACAAATAAGAATGTATTAAGAAGACTGAATCTTCATAACCAGGTTGCATGGGGGGGGGGGGGGGGGGGTTGGGGGGTGAATGTGGAGTATAAACATTTATAAATTTGAATCATTTTATTTTATTGTTATTAATTTTAACTTGTCGATGAATACTACTTATTGATCCCAAGGTAGAAATATGACCTCTGATCATATCTCAATAGATCATTTGTCAATTATGCAAGGTGTAATATAATTTTTTTTAAGAATAACATTTTTTACCAGTTTATAAAAGCTTTTAGACACCCAAATTATATTTTGATTTTAATAGATCATTCGACAAGGGAGGGGGGGGGGGGAGAACAGTTTATACTTGAGTTTGTTTGGGAGTGGGGGTTCCAAGTCATATATTTGACAATTTTTTAATGTAATTTAAAATAAGACTAAGCCATACTACAGTCATGAACATGAACAGTATAGAACAAAACACAAACTTTAAATACATGTACATATATATATATATACATAGGAAGTATTACAAAACAGATGATTGATCTATATAAGGTTCTTAAATTGAATCATATATCATGAACATATTATATTATTGTTTCTTTGTTCAAGGCATTTAAGATGGTATGTAGGTCATGATCCCAAGTGCTCTTCCTGAAATTATTAAATATCATAAAAACCATTGAGATCCCCACCTTAATCCAAAGATATTATTCCTCCTTAGGTCATGCAGGCGCATCAGATCATTATGGCATGTAAGTCATGACCCTAAGGGGTCATCCTGACCCCCTTAGAATCAGAAATTGTCAATTATCTTTAAATTATTGATGTTTGATGATCCTATCTCTATTTAATCTTTATTATTAAGTCTCCCGAATGAAATTTGGAGACTTATTGTTTTTGTACGGTTCTTAATACGGTACATGTATTACTATTCATCTTCTTTTTCTTCTTTCCTGCTCTGAACTTGTTTCTCAGAGATGGCTGATTAGAATTTTACAAAACTCTAGGATATGATAGGCCTGCATATCTAGTTGTGCACCCTGGTTTGATTTTTCTCATTTTGGGTTAGACAACCGCTTTTCGGGGGAGGGGGGAGGGGGGTGTCAAAAGGGTGGGGGGTCTAACATTGAACCTTGTAGGAAGAATCGTAGACTCTATTGTAAATGGTAACTTGAAAACGGACAAAGATAATAATATAGTGTTTTCATAATCATATATTGGCTGTTACTGGCAATATATAGGGTTTATTAGATCTGACCCCTGGGGTCATCCCCACCCCCCAGGAATTTGAAATTACCATATATCTCAGAAACTGTTATAATCATGACCCCGAAACCATATATATTCATGTTTCTGATGTCAAGGAGCATCACATGTTATGTAGGTCATGGTCCCTGTGGGTGGTCCTGACCCCCTCAAACAGCAAGTCCCTTAATATCTTCAAAACAGTTGAGATCCCCACCCTTAAACCATATATATTCTTGTTCCTTGTGTCAAGGGGCATCAAACGGTATGTAGGTCATGGGCCCCGGGGGTGGCCATGACCCCCCTTGAACAGAAAGTGCACGAATATCTCGAAAACGGTTGAGATCCCCACCCCTTAACCATATATATTCTTGATCCTTAAAGGGCATCAAAAGGTATGTACCGGTAGGTAATGGGCCTCAGGGTTAAATTTAATTTTTCAAAACTGTAATGCACATCTATGGAACAGTTCCTATCATATCCCAAGATATGATGTGTCTATCCATTAAATCATAAAAGGAGTTCTAGGATCTCTGTTTTTTTGAAGTGATAAACATCAATTTTCTGCTACTTTTTGACTCCCTGGATGAAATTTAGATTTTGAAAACCTTACTGCACATCTATAGAACAGTCCCTATCATATCCCAAGATATGATTGTCTATCCATTAAATCATAAGAGGAGCTCTTGGATCAATGTTTGTTTTTTTAGTGATAAACGTCAATTTTCTGCTACTATTTGACTCCCTGGATGAAATTTAAATTTTTAAAACCTTATTACACATCTATAGGACAGCCCCAATTATATCCCAAGAGATGACGTAGCTACTCCAAAAGTTGTAAGAGGAGTTCTGGGAACCATATTTTTTTTGCCCAAAAACGTCATTTTTTGTTGCCCACTGATCCCCTTAATAAAAAAAAATTCTGGAACTTGATCACGCCTCAATATGACACCCCCAATCATATTCTAGAAGATCATTTGGCTACTGCCAAAAAAAAAATGACGTTTTTGAAACCAGTTTTTTTGTAAAAAAAAAAACGTCATTTTTTAGCCATTAAATGACCCCCAGGACAAAATTGAAAAATCCGAAACCTTATTGCGCATCTATAGGATACCCTAAAAAATATTCCAAAAGATGATTTGTCTACTGTTGAAAATGTAGGAGGAGTTCGAGGAAGAAGGTTTTTTGTGAAAAAACGTCATTTTTTACTAATAATTTGACCCCCAGGACTAACAGAGAATTTTTGAAACCATTTTACAAAACAACATGATACCCCAAATCAAACTCCAAGAGTTCAGTTTGCTGGTTTATAAGATGTAGGAGCAGTTTGAGAAAGTAAAACGTGACAGACGGACGGACGGACGGACAGACGGACAGACGGACGGACGGACGGAACGGGGTAACAACAATATACCCGAACTTTCTTTAGAAAGTGTGGGTATAATAACTACACAAAAGAAGCTACATTAAGTAATGGTCACTTACATTATGCTTTATCAAGACCTATAAATTTCTGAGGAATCAAATAATGTCTGCAAAGATAGAAATTTTTCAGATCCTTGGACATCTTGAGGCATGTAGCATTATTTTTCCTCATCAAATTTCTTCTTAGGGGAAAAGATTGAGATATCAATTTTTTTTACAAAATTGACTTACAAAATCACATATATACTGTATTTAAAAAGATGATGAGTCAATGATAAGTCAATGGGCTCAAATATGAACACAAGAAAAACGCTCATTGCCTAAAGAGTAAAATGGAAAGGTCGGGTACACCAATCACCACTTGTCTGCTGTTTATTAATAGTTGGTACATATCAATAAATATATTAGCAAAAATGTTTTCGCCAGTGATAAGCTCCTGGATACAACAAATGTAGTGACGACAAATGGTGGTAATCGGTGATCACACCAGAGACCAAAGGAGACTAAAAATGCATTTTCTTAATTGCAGTATTCATGTATAACATGGAAGACAAGAGTTTGAAACAAATGTTCCTTTTTAAAATAATGATCGGCATGCAATATCATTGGTCACAGCTCTGTTGATGTAATGTGAGAGCATTATGTTATATGCAATAAACATAATAAATATGATGCATCACACTGTTTTGTTGATTTCCAATATAGCAAGCATGAATTGTACTTCCGATTAATATTCTTAGCATATGTAAAGAAAAACGTAATTTGGATCATTCATGTATGTAACTGCATAAATGTTTTACTCTCAAAACAAAAGCGTAAGAGTAACGGTCATTTTCATGTATTCAAAGATTTACACAAGGCTGTCATTGCATAGTAAAAAAAATATCCGGAGCCAATGCTTACATGTACTAGTAATACCCCCACTCTGATGTGAATATGCAAAATAAGAAATTAAACAATAAGTTGGCATCCGATTGATACAAAAAAAGATTCCAAAGTATGGCATGTCGCAACAAAGAGTGTGATAAAATCTTAAGCATCTGCAATAAATAGTTGCCGAGAAATCTTTGACAAAAATTGTTTTGAAAATTAAGGCTAAAATTCATTTAACACTTGTCATTCAACAGGAAGTATACGTCGGATTAGTACATAAATATTTTCCACAATATGGCATGCGTAAACAAATAGCATCTGCAATGAATAGTTGCTGAGAAATCTATGATGAAAATTTGTTTGAAAATCTAGGCTTAAAAAAACCCAATGTCATTATTTTACAGGAAGTTGATGTCCGATTGGTGCGAAAATATAACATTCCTTACGGCATGCGTATACAAAAAGTGTGTTAAAAAATTTCAAGCATCTGCAATAAAACGTTGCTGAGAAATCTTTGACGAAAATTTGTTTGAAAATTTAGGCTTAAAATACAAACAAAGTCGTCATTTAACAGGAAGTTGACGTCTAATTGGTACAAAAATATATCTTGCGCAATGCCAGCGCAAATAATAAGATTTGTCGGATGCCCAATATGGACAGAGCAAATCACCAAAAAAAAATCAAAAATCATGTAATGCAAGGTTTGAAAATATATATCAAACAGCTTTTTTTAATTACTATACAGTCATGTATTCGTAAGTAAGGATATATCTTTATAATGAATGGAACCCAAATCTGAATAGCTTTTTTGAGATCACTATTGCCTGAATATCACCACAATTACTTTTTCTTGATATCAGAAAAAATGAAAATCATGAACAACTTTCTTCTCTTCCAGAAAATCACTCAACATCTTCCTTTTATCACGTTTTACTGAAAAGTGATCAGGTACTCGGGATAGGCCTGTGAGTCGTTAAATATGACAAAGATTCCCGGATTTATTAAATTGTCAACCACTGAATCAAACAATATATGGGTGGATGCTGCTCCAGGTTTATTTGGGGGAACTTTCATACCCTGTGCTCCTTGACAGTATTCTCCTGTCAAAACGCGACACTCTTGGAATTGTTATAATCTCGGGGGCTGTAAGTGTCTCTTGCAGAGTAAGCAGCATTTATGGCAAAATAAACACCAGTTCCATAAACCACAACTGAAAGTAAATTTTAAAGCATGTTAATATTGCTAATTCCAAATGAAAAAAACACGAATTCAGGGGTAACAGAATTCACCATAATAAAATTCTTATAATATGAATGCTATATTGTTATAAATGATATAGTAGCATTATTTTAAAAATCCAAAGGTAACATATGATAAATTTGAAATATTACATTTACCCTAAGATATGATTTCAACTTTTTCATTTAAGATGGCATCAGCACATTGTATATTGCTATTGAATTATAAGATATATATATATATATATATATATATATATATATATATATATATATATATATATATATATATATATATATATATATATATAATGCAAACAAGAGACCCATGAACTAGATCGCTCGCCTTAGCAAACTTAGCCAAGCTTTAGAAAATCTTTAAAATATAAAATACAAAGTGTCCTACAACTTAGCATCGTATATTTTGTTAAAAAGATTTTTAAATTTTCATATTTTTGCGCTCATTTTAATGATTCAACTTTTGAAAATAAGATTTTAATAAGTTTTCTATATTTATTCTAATGTAAAAATTCCTTACATCCCCAATTTGACACAACTCTACCCCCGTTCTTATACTTTTAAAAACAAAATTGAATTTTCACTACTAATGATGCTACCACGCAAGTTCCTGCTTTTCTAGCCAAAACGTTTTTAAGAAGATTTATAAAGATTGCTTATTTTTTTGGATGTACAGATTCGACTCTCTTATAGGCCCCACTCTATCCACAGGAATCATGATCTGAAAAAAACCTTTGAATCTACACTACCTGAGGATGCTTCATTACGTTACAGCATTTCTGGTCTAATGGCATTTTTAGAAGAATTTTTTTAAAAATACCAACAAATTTAAAAAAAATGAAAATAATCTCTAAAAAGCTAAAAAGCAAAAATTAAGATCATTACTTGTAATACTAGCTCTATGCTATATTTTTATAAAAAAAAATATCTAAAGCAAACCTAATTTGAACTTTATCCTGCCCCAATTACTCATTGGTTTTGTTAAATCATTCATTGCTTTTTTAGCGATGCAAGTGGGTATTTATTTAAATATGTAATAACCAGTTGAAATAATCTAATTAAATCTACTAATCTACTTAAAATTGTTTCAAAATCTCAAACCTGCCCTAGAACCTAAAGCTAGTAAATATATAATTCAAAGGTTCGAAGATCGGATTAAAACCAGGTTGTTAAAGTAGTTATGAATATCGTTTTTTCCACAGTAGCTCCTGCTAAAGCCGTAGGTGTTGATACTAGCGACTGCCTCAACGACTGTTCAATGCCATAAAACCCGCTCATTAATTAGTAGCTTAAAACTTAGCTTAATGTTGCTGATAAACAATTCGGTTTTGTATTCTTTCAATCTGTAAAAACAAGAAATTTAAGACTGCACTATATGAATTTAAAAAATCAACGGCATCCTGTTTTCATTGTTGAAAGTATGTACTGGTAACTAAATTTCAAAAGAAGCTTGCATGTCTCATTGGAAAGACTGAATCACATTCTATCCAAATCCATATTCTAGTGAACAGTAAATAAAAATAGAAAAAACAAATGTGTGCAATATGATGTATATGACAATAACAAACGGTCAACCGTCTAAAAAATCAATATATCGAATTACAAATTCGAAGCAGAGCAAACACGGTCCTCTTAGAAGATAGAGGTGTGATCAGGTGCCTAGGAAGAAAATGCATCCTCTATCGAACGGTTGCATCCGCCGTGTGCTTATGAAAAACGGAAGAAAAACGTAGTCAGTCCAGTGTATAAATAATGGTCTAGCGAATATGAAAATAAAGTTGTGGCGCATCATATTATATGTCTAATGATTTCATTTCTTTTTTATGATTGCTAATTCGGATATTATTTATACCTTTTGAATACAACAATTTGACTTTTTCAGTATCTACAATAATTAATATGTCAAAAGCTACCATAATAAATAATAATATTATCAAAAGAAAGAAACTACCAAAAAATTGGTTCTTTACCTGTACGCAGGGAAATATTCGCCCCATTTTTTTTATTTTCGCCCTTTTGTCCTCGTTTTCAGCGATATGACGTCATAATTAACGTTGACGTTCCGATATTTAGTTACTGTCGATAATTTTTAGGGAATGTATCTTAACGTTAAAAGTGAATTATATCA
Organism: Magallana gigas; assembly: GCF_902806645.1. NCBI lineage: Eukaryota > Metazoa > Mollusca > Bivalvia > Ostreida > Ostreidae > Magallana > Magallana gigas. The sequence goes on from NC_047562.1 coordinate 41,650,876, forward strand.
AACCAGTAATGAAACCACATGTTTCCCTTTTCATGATTGCTGTCGTTAATGCTAGACGTACAGAATTCATTCATATAGAAAAACAAGTACTAGTATCAAATAATCGGCAGTTTTAAATCATCGTTTAAAGTAAAAGACTATTTATAAACTAGTGGTTTAGAGACCTTACCTGCAACGTGTAAACAACTGAGTCAAGAAATATAAATGCATGTAAAAACCAAAGGATTTTTTTGTAATATTTAAGATTTAATGTCCTTATTCACCTAATTAAATTAACTAAAATGAGCCAGAACCCCTTGGAGCCACTTGTTGGTATCCCTACAGACCAAATTTGAGACCGGGAAATAATAGCCCCATAGGTCCTCTGCACTGTCCTGGTATCCGTTTGATGCAGACTTCAAAGATAAAAGAGATAATGCCCCGCCTTTCACTCCTATATCATTGTGAAATGCTAAAATATGACAAAGTTAGGATGAGCTAACTGAACCCTTGGAGGCTCTCTAACGCTTATCATGAATACCTCCTGAGGTCCTCTACCTAATATATCCTAGTGTTTCCAAGCTCTTGTGGTCTGGCTTAAGTCAGATTTAAACCCCTAAATGAACCAGAACCCCTGGGAGCCACTTCGTGGTACCCCTACAAACCGGGAAATAGTAGCCCCATATGCCCCCCTTCACTGACCTGTTATTTGTTTGATGCACACTTCAAAGATAAGGAAGATAATGGACCACTTTTCACCCTATGTCATTGTGAAATGCTATAATATAACAAATTTCGGTTGAGCTTAATAGTTTTTTGTATATATTTCAAAGGTTCACATGGCTGACACAATATAATCCTAAATTCATGATTAATTTTTTTCGTTTTGGTTTGCAAATGAGGCTAGTTTTTTTTAATGAGAAAAAATCCTAATGTAAATTGTCTGACCGCCCCACTTTTACGAAAGCCGAGAAGGATCATTCGAGATTCGAGATTCGAAATACGAGATTCGAAATACGAGATTCGAGATTCGAAATTCGAGATTCAATATCTAAATTAACCAATCAAATCATGGATCTGAAACCTGTATCCTAGCAACATCAAACTGTTCTAAATAAAGATCATTCGTACATGCTCTTTCCTACAAATAAATGTCTTAATAGCTCTTATATAGTGGTTATAAAATGGTTGAATTAACATTGATGAATTAACCCCACACAGTATAAACAATTAAATTAGAAATAACACTGTTGGCTTTGCGAATCTAAGTGGTTTTGTTTGCCCTGTATGTATTTCCCCCCGAACAATTTTAACCCGAAGTGTATTCGCCCCAACTGTGTAAAAATCGGCTCGCGAAGAAAGATCTGTTTAATCTAAATATTTTAGCTATGAAACGAAACTCAATGAAATAATCGACATGTCAAAATATAGGTTATGATAAAGTTTTAAACCATAGAAGATATAATGATTTACAACCTTAAAGACAAAAATCCAGATAAGAATAGTGTATTGTAGGGTATGGCAATGCCATTGTCGATATGAGAGAGAGAGAGAGAGAGAGAGAGAGAGAGAGAGAGAGAGAGAGAGAGAGAGAGAGAGAGAGAGAGAGAGACAGACAGACAGACAGACAGACAGACAGACAGACACAGAGAGAGTTTTGTAGTGTCAAATTCAGTTTGATTTAGAATTTGAAATTGATTTGATTTGTTACAAGCATATATAGACAATAACTAGACTCTTGTTGCAAAAGCAACAAAAAGGTCTTCCGTTTTGATATACATGTATCAATTTAACTGTAAGACATTGCTTCTCTCAGTATTTCATAACCATTAGACAACAGGACTTAATTGACTATCAATTTGTCTTACTTTGTCAAACAGAAGCAGTAAATCTCTTAAACAACATGAATTGTTTGAACTCTTCCGGTGTGGACCGGAAGTGACGGTTGACAAAATAAAAACGGTTCAACACATCTTCTATCAAATGTCTATCATCCGTGTAAGTTTTGTGTCTTGGTCACTTACAGTTTATGAGACTTCGTTGTCATAATATTTGTTTTAAAAAGACTACCTGAGATATTTGAGATATCTCACCGGAAGTAATTTTTTTTGTTTATTAATTATCGGATAGATGACATATGAAAGCGTTTATACCTTTATATCATTTCAGTGTTAAACAAATAAAATGCGTAAAAACATGATTTTTGAAGTGCTTCCGGTGACGACCGGAAGTTACGACGAACAAAACAAAATAGTTTAAACACATCTACAGCTATAGGTCTATCATCCCTCAAAGTTTGGATGTTCAAGTCTTTATCGTTTCTGAGATCTCATTGTCCATAGCTTTTTATCGCGGGACAGGAAACGGACGACAGGAAGGGAATTTTGAAAAAATGAAAAAAATGCCTAGAGATATTTTTGTTCTCTATCAGTCCTATAAATTTCAAGAAAATCCATCCATGCATCTCTGAAAAATCGAGTTAAACTTTTAAAAAACCTGATTTGTTTGAACTCTTCCTGTGTGGACCGGAAGTGACGGTCAACCAAATAAAAACGGTTAAACACATCTTCTATCAAATGTCTATCATCCCTGTAAGTTTCGTGTTTTGATCACTTACAGTTTCTGAGATCTCGGGGTTCAAACATTTACTTTAAAAAAGGCTTCATGAGATATTTGAGATATCTCACCGGAAGTAGAATTTTTATGTTTATTAATCATCGGATAGATGACATATGTAAGCATTTATACTTATATTTCAATTCTCCGAGAAATATATTAAATGCGTAAAAGCATAATTTTTGAAGAGCTTCCGGTGACGACCGGAAGTTACGACGAACAAAACAAAATAGTTTAAACACATCTACAACTATAGGTCTATCATCCCTCAAAGTTTGGATGTTCAAGTCTTTATCGTTTCTGAGATCTCATTGTCCATAGCTTTTTGTCGCGGGACAGGAAACGGACGACAGGAAGTGAATTTTGAAAAAATGAAAAAAACGCCTGGAGATATTATAATTTTCTGTCAGTCCTGAAAATTTCAAGAAAATCCATCCAGCCATCTCTGAGAAATCTTGCGGACAAAAAACGGACAAAAAAAAATAATAATAATAATAATAATAATAATAAGAAACATTACAATCACTATAAGGTCTTCCGTTGGAAACGGAAGACCTTAATTAAGCCTCTAAACCGAGAAAAGAGAGGAGGTAGCTAGGGTAGGGCAGGCCAACTAGCAAGCTTTAATTTTAACGGTTAGCGCACCTGTGATTTACATCGACTCTCTCTCTCTCTCTCTCTCTCTCTCTCTCTCTCTCTCTCTCTCTCTCTCTCTCTCTCTCTCTCTCTCTCTCATCACCTAGCATTTCCTTTTCCGTGAGGGGGTTTGGGGTATTTGTGATGTCTTACATTAGCTAGCGAAAATGATAAAAAAAAAACATGAATTTTTCTTAAAATTGTGTGCGGATGTTGTACGCCAATAATCTGTTTTCAGTATATACATTTCAAGAGGGGGTGGGGGGGGGGGCTATATAGTCCTAATTAATTTGTCAGTTATTCTGTCCCCACTTTGTTTTCCAGGTTCTTTTTTTTATTTGGCTCGGCAAATTAATATAAAACTTTCTGTGTAGCTCCATAACGATGCACTGTAGATAAATTATGAGTAGTTTTACTTTTGATAAACAGGTACATATCCGTACTTGATTTTTAATTTGACTCTTATAATCGGATTTGATATTCCAATAATTATAGGGTAGGAAAGAGTAGACGGGCCTGATTATATATAAATTAGAGCTGCGCTGGTGCATATATTTACCCAAATGGACCAAAATATAACCAAATGAAATTGACAAAATTAGTTTTAAACGTACGACTCTTTTTCAATTCTAATCGGGTATGTCCTTTAGCAGGTTATGTATTTTTTCTGCAACGTCGCTACCTTCATATCCCGAATGACTCACTGAATCACCAAAGAAAGCATGTTATTGTTTAAAACAACATCAGCATGATTATTTTGTACAGTCCATAATTTGTTTTAGGTTAATTAAGGTTTCGAGCAATGAATAAACGGGACGTGAAGATTTCAGTCCTGACGTTTTCTACAGAGCTATGAATTACAATAAATTTGTGTTAGAAATATAGGAAATAATACTTGGTGGATGTAAATATTTAGATGTACGTATTTCTTAAATACAATATAATATACTACATGTAAGTTACATAAATGAGTTTTCTAAATCTTATGATCATTCAAATATCAAAATGTTACACTGATATATAGCTATAGCTATATTATTCCTTTAGAAAAACACCTCTTATTTGTCTTCTAAACACATTTGAAACCGTGTACCTAATGACGTATACTTTTAGAGTTTACTGTTCATTGTCAGCTTATCAATTATTCAAAATGTCACATTGCAGACTTGATAGACAAGGGTCCCGATTTTCACAAGATGTCAACATATAATTTATTTTGGGTATGTTTTTCTCCTTCTGGGGGTAATTTAAATTATTCATGCTTTTCAGTCGTTCATGGTATTTTATTTTGTACTTGTTATTGATTTTTGTATTTTAAATTCCTCTTGTTTTTCTGTCGATCATCGCATTTAATTATGTACTTCAAAAGGACTATATAAGATATGGGCCTAAAATGGCCCCCTAAAATGAACATCATCATTTTACTATAATTCTTTGTTTTCTTAGTACAGATATGTATGTGATGTGTTTACATAATATTCATTTTGGTTCAACTGCCCACAATTTAGAAATATGACATCGTAAAGACAACCTTTTCCTGCCATTTTTGCATATTTAGCATAAAAACAGATTGTTTCAAGCAGTTTTTCTTTCACAAAACATAGAGCGCATGCTTGAACAAACAAACTATTTTAAAGATGTATCTAGCCAAGGCTAATACCGACAAAAATGTTTCCTTGTTCAAGCATGCGCTCTATATTCCCCATTCGTAAATAGAAGAAAAAAATGTCAATTTTTGGCTGATTTTGATTGAATTATTGAAATAGCGTCACTTCTGACGTCATATACTGCCAGTGAGTGCAAATAAATTTAATTTAAATAAATATATTAAAAATATATTTTATATCAACTCTTCTAAAAAATAAGTTAACATTTTATTGTACCCACTTTAAATATGGCGAATTCGTAATGGGGGCCAAATTAAAGTCTTATCCACAGGGGCCAAGCCCGTTTTAACATTAATTTGTGCAGCCACATCAACTTCTGACCAGACCGGCCATTGTGATAGCTAATGTTTAACTCAATTTCATTGGTTAATATTCCTGATGGTCCAATCAGAATCAGTCTTTCTCGAAGACGTCAAAATGGCTGGCCCTGTCAGAAGTCAATGTGATTGCAAAATAAAAGTTCAGTATGGAAAGTATTTAAGGAATTTTATCGGAGTTTTTGCATGTAAGTAGCGTGCATTTGATGTAAGATTTTCAAAGATTAGTGCGAAGGTTTCTCGACTTGTTGCAATACTGCTGTTGTCAGAGGCAAAATCCCATCGTGAGCCCTTGACCGGTAAATGTCCGAGGAAAAATAAACTGGCGACTTCGAGAGAATAATGACGTATATCTCCGTTATTTTAAGACCCATTAACTTGAAATTCGGCATGAGTGTATCTCAGACATTACTTTTCCGAAAAAAACATGCATATTGCGAGTGTTTTAAAAATTAATTGATTTATTAGGCTTTTGATGCGAGCTGGTAGCTTTTTATTTGGGTCAGAGTTCGACCCCTTTCTTTATTTATGGTTACATTGAAATTAATGTTAAAACGGGCTTGGCCCCTGCGCTCTTATCATATATAGTTCTTTAAGGAATGAGAGAACCAAACCCCCGGATGTTTACATCGGAGAAAATTTATAGAATGTTGTAATTAGGAATGAATGGGTAGGCGTTACATGATTGGCTGAATTCAGGTATGTGATAGTTCTCATTTTATAGTAAAAATTTTAGTTTTTCAAATAAATGATGGAAGGGGGTAATATTGTAAAGAATATTGCAACACTAGGAATTGTAGGGGTGGGGTTGATTTTTTATATAGAGTGACATTCACTGCCGATCTCTGTAAGTTGTAAACAACTGCAAATTTGACCTATAAACGCCACGGGAACCTATATTTTTTCGGTCATTTCCTGAAAGGTCTTGAATTGAAGTTTCAAATGACTCTACAAATTGGACTGTCACTATTATAGTAAAGTACTAAGAGGTCATAACGTTTGTATGGAGTTCTATTGGAAAATAATTGGTAGGCTTTTCCCTATACTTTTCCCTATTAAGAACATTTCTTTATAGTGGAAGCAATGTAGTTATACATTGTACGGAGATATTGTTGATTATTATATTTTCTGTTAAATGCTATTTACTTAGGCGCGTATATTTGTACTGACATTATAGATATGTGATATATGTAGGGATGTATGAGCCTTATACTTGTGTGCGTTTTGCTGTTGTTCTACAATTAAAACCACGCTGTAATATTCTAAATGTTTTAGGTTGTGTGTTAACGTACATTTTAACTCAAAACGTTTCTGTTTTATTAAATGATTCAAAGATTCCACGCTAGTTCCTGTTCTTCCCCAAATGTTGTAATCGCCGCAATATTACCATTAGACAATTCAAGGCAAATTCTGAGCCATTATCATATTCAGTTTAACCAGTTCTGTTAGGCAATTTGTAAAGAGAATGAACTGTAGTCGTAATTCAAAATAGAGCAAAACTAAATGAAAAGCAATGATCAAAGTTTTTACCATATTTTAAACAAATTTGAAAAACAATAATGAAAATACGTACGTGGTAACTTTCTTTAAACTTTTAATAATGATTTTCCAGTAATATAACTCTTAATTAACTTCTAGTTATTTAATGAAATGTCACAAAAATCATGGATTGCACATTCGTTTTAAAATCAATTTCTTCGAAGACACATGGGGTAGAAACATTATATCTACCTAAAGACTCTCCCTAAAGATTAACAAAATGTAGGTATATTTAGTAAGACTCGATTACACCATATGCTCCGAGTAATAACCAAACAGTGTTTGTAAAATGGAGGATCTCCAAATTCTGTGTATTAACTTGTTTACAATAAAACGGTAAAAAGGGAATAGTTTTAAATGGGAATCTCTTAATCTTTGGTAGACTTACGTCTAAAACAAATGTTCGGGAGTAACAAAATAATAAGTCACCAGAGACTTTGGTCACTCTATTTAATGCTCTTACAAATTAATATTAAACGTATGTAGAAATTTATTAAGAGAAATTATTTTTATATACTAGGAAGGAATGTTTTAAATCTAAAAAGAAAATAACCTGATTTTTTATCATTATCTATAATTATCATCTGAGTAAAAAAGTTCTTATCAATGCAATTCTAAACTTGATACTTTGTGGAATCACTGTGCCTGAAATTAAAATCACAATGTTATTAAATGCTTTCTCCAATTTAAACAGGAAAAGAAAATTTTAAAAAAAACTAGAAAATCTTGATATATCTATTCAAGAGTCCCAGATAATCATTTTACGTCCTCCATTCTCTATGTTTCATTGAAATGTGATCAAATACTCGGGATACGCCTGTGTGTCATTAAAAATAACAAAAATTCCCGGGTTCCTCACATTGTCAACCACCGAATCATACAAAATATGGGTAGTGCCTGCTCCAGTATTAGGTTTATTTGGGGGAACTTTCATTCCCTGCGCTCCTTGACAGAACTCCCCAGTCAAAACACGGCACCGGTATATTCTCTTATTTCCGTTAAAATCCCTAGGACTATACTGGTCTCTTGCAAAGTAAGAAGCATTTACGGCAAAATACACACCATTTCCATGAACCACAGCTGAAAATTAATATATTATAGCTTTTTTTAAAAGAAGATATTCTATTTTTATGTTGAACATTGCTAAAAATGTGTTTTACTATGTGACTTATAGAGCTAATCTAGTACGCATTAGAACCTCAGAGCTAGGGGTGATGAATTACAAATCATAGTCGAACACATTATAAAACAACAAGTGCAGGTGAAAATCACAATTTTGGAATGTTGCATTTGAAAACTCCCCTTATATGTTGAAAAACTGAACTAATGTAATATAAAAATCTGACATATTTTGTATCAGAACTAAAGATATTCCTAGTATACATAGAACTCTTATATTTTGAAGTTTATGGATTTTTTTAAACATTTTAAAGATGTGAAAAAAATAATCGTGTCAATTTTTTTTTAGATTACCATTTTTCCCGCAATAACTCCTATTAAATCCATATGTGTTGATACTACTAGAGACTGACTCATTAGCTGTACCATGCCACAGCTTTCGTTCATTAGTAGTACCAGCAGGATTTTGTCCTTCTAGTAGCTTTAACTTGGCCTCGTACTGTTGAAGAAGCATTTTATTTTGAATTCTTTCAATCTGTAAAAAGACATCTTAATTTCATAATGTGTTCAAGAAAGTATTAAATATATATAAAATTTCTAGAATTAAGCTTTGACATGATTTGGTCACATTTCCTTTCAAGTGACTATTGTATTGAAATTTAATTTTTAAATTCTAAAGTGACTTATGGGTCAGATCTTCTGATCTAAATCTTTGTGTTCAGAGCAATATACTTTAGGTCAATATTAAGTCTATCATCACCATTTTTTGTTTCAATTTTCTTAAATTTAAAAAAATATATATTTTATTGACTTTATAAATGTTTCAACTATCTACAGATTCATTTTTGGACATATTTTGTCAAACGCAAAAAACTAAAACTTATTTAAGGGATAAGAAATAATCTTTATAAAAAGAATTGGATACTCAGTATACTACCTTCACAATAGTATGCCCAGTGCTCTGTACAAAATCATTCTGGACATCTTGATATTCTTGACTATTCTGCAGCAGAGTAACTACAGACACATTTTCTTTGGAATCCATTAATGTCCATGTTGGCGGTAGCTCAAAAGACGAACCTAACAAAATGCATCTTCATTTACAAAAATCCTTATTTCAAATGGTTATAATATTTATGTTCAAATTTTCACAGTTTGGCCGTTCATTAAATATTATAGCTCATGACTACACCTGATATATCCAAAAATATGAATATCTGTCTTATGTTTTTAATTATCTTCATAAATTGTTTCTTTGAAACTAAACCCTTAATTCATCAGTGGGTGACCTGACATAATTACTGAAGAGAAACATGACAAAACATATATAAATTGAGGAGGCATTATATATATTCATTCTACTGAAAATAGCATACGTTAATACGTCATTCATGCACATAGAACGTATTGTCTTCCCACAAATGTTTATTTAGAAATCAAATTTGGTGTTATGGCTATTTTGTCATAACACCAAATTTTATTTTTAAATAAACATTTGTGGGAAGACAGTATCTTTGTGTGATATTAATAAAATAAACAGATAAAAGTATTCTTAACAAACCATCAATTTTGCTCTTTCTGATAACTTTAACAGAATCTGATGGATCGCTTTCAAGGTATTCCTCATAAGTTGTAAAGTCCAAAATATATTTAACCCCTTGGGCATCACAAAAGGATGTTTTGGGTTCCTGTTTCCTAAGGGCTTTTTCTAGTTGCAGATTTATATTGGGTGGGTATTTTTCCAACTTTGATGGAATGTTGCCTGTATCAAGGAAACACCATTCCACCATAGCTGCCATCATTTCTGCAGCTTGTTTCTCTTGTTGTATAGCTTCTGCTTTCCTTATCATCTGATGGACCTTTGCTGATGCGTCCATAACATCTTCAATTAACCCACGAACTGTTATTCTTCCAACCCTAGTTTCTACACTAACATCAACATCGAGAGCCTTTTGTAAATTCTGAATTTCATTTTTCTGCAAAGAAATGGTGAGACAGTTGACCAGGGTTTGTAACTTTGCGACCATATTTTTTACTTGAGAAAGAATGCCCAACCACTTAGCAGCTAACGAGATTTAATGTGTCTGAATGCTTGTCATTTTCATGAAAACATTCAGGACGATTCGGCTTTAAAAATCAACAACCAAAATACTTAATTAGTCTTTACTGCACCAACAAGCTTTTTACAATGAAATTATGAAATAATCAATGTTCAGACTTAAAGGTCATTTAAAAAAGTATTTGTTGATTTTTTTCATTTAAAGCATTGTTTTTAATTTAAAATCGAAGATTGAAGTCTGACCTAATTTCGTCGCGATGTAAACACTCCGCCATTTTGACGAATACTTATAGCATCTTGCTGTCGACTGTGCAGACTAATTTTGAAGATATAAAAATCTTTAAAAATATGAAGGGGGTTCATCGGTGTCCCCTCTACAACCATTTGTTGAGATAATAGGAAGTTGAATATTTGCATTAAAGTCGGCATGGGATTTATTTTTAGAACAAGAAAAATCCAGTCTATACTTTGAACTTCTGTGTCTTTGTAGAAAAAATGTTATATTTTCATGAAAAAGATGCAACTGAATTCAAAACAATCTGTTTTGAATGTGGCATACATTTATAAACCAGTCCCAACTTCTTTTATTTTCTTTTTCTTCAGTTCAGGTATGGGTCAAATCAAAGTACTGAAGTGCTGACGGGAGTTGATTTTATCGATTATCATTTATTTTAAAATCAACTTATCTTGCATGGCAATTAGTTTCTAGTCTGTATTTGAATTACGCACTCTTTTATAATATGAAGAATTAGACTTTTCCGACAAGAATTTCTAGAAACCCCATATGAATCATGTTGTGTTATATTTAAAGGTAGATTTCAAACTATGTATTAGTGTTCAAAGCAGTTCTAAAAATTGTATGGATCCAAGCACTTTTGATATCGAACTTTAGTCTCGTTCAACCAGACGCTCGGCTGTCTCCGTTAATCTCCGACAAGCAAGAGAGCCTCTCTGCTTGTCGGAGATTTACGGAGACGGCCGAGCGTTTGGTTGAACGAGGCTATATTAAATTCTGGTGTAAGAATACAGGAGACTATAAAAATATCTAAATTGTTTGTAAAATATAAAATCTGACTATTTACAAAGTGTTTATTGATAATTTTCCTTGAAAAACAATGCTTCAGCATACATTACATCGAATTTTCTATTATTTTCAAGAACTAAGTCTTGTCAGCGGTGATGATTTGTGCTTAGGTCCAAACACTGTTTCACTTTCGGTTTGCCAGAGTAACTGCATAGGAGAGTTGATTAAAATCAACTCCCAAAAATGACTGTCTTCAATAAAACAAAAATATACATATATTTTTTAATGAAATACATCTTCAATGTACCTCCATCGATACAGACAAATATATCTCGGGAGAATTGATGGTTTCTGATGCTAATTTTAAGGAAAGGGTACCCTACTTTAAGATACAGTCAAAATTTAAATCAGCAAGCTTAGACCTTTTCTCAACAAATGGTTGTAGACTGGACACCAATGACCTCCTTTTATATTTTTAAATATTGATTTCAAATATGAAGCTGCGCAGTTCAAAGTGTTTGAAATACATTTTTCTGCTTCTGCTCTTGTATGCTAAATTTGCATACAAAACAACATGCCATGTTGTAACTCAAATGTACAATTCATGGCCGCACATCTCCCTGAAGCTTGAATGTCTATACGATTCTGCTTTCGCAACAAGCAACAATTGTACCACGTACATCTTATCTTAGATGGTTTACTCTGTATTTAGCAACAAGTTGTGCACAATTCGAATATATTTTATATTTGTGAGCTAAAATACAATTAGTTACCTTTTTTAATGTTTTCATAACAAAAATTTATTAGGCTAAAATATGTTTCATTTACCTGGCTTGTGGAAAATTGTTTGATAATAGATTCGCTATAGACTTTACTTTTGAATATACCATCCACGTCATCTTCAATAATACGTATTGCTTTCTTTATTTGATTTACATCTTTTCCATACACGCCCAGAGTGACTGATCTCATATCCTCCACTGGGCGTGGAGCTTTACGTGCTTTCCCCCAAATATCGGCGCCAGGGTTCGACGTTCCTGTATAGGAATAAAGAAATACAGCAATTCGATTAACTTTTTGCAGTAATTTTAAAATAAAAGGATCAATTACTTCATTCTAACAAATGTCCTTCATTCAAAGATGCTCCGAGCCAGGCTTGATTGAAATTTTCTCAATGGTTCTCAATGATTTGAAGAGGGAAATGTTAACAAAAAATATAGACGGATCAGCAGCCAAAATGTAATCATACTTTTTCATGAAAGAAAATTTATATACTGTATTAAAAAAGTAATACTGATCATTTTATTTAATACTGTATTTTAAGATTGGTATTAGAATGATACCTTAAAATAATTATAAAAGATGTATTCAAACTACATGTGCTCCAAATTAGGTTTATCTTTCAATTCTGCAGAACAATGGTTACAGTAACCTTTGGACAGTAAGCAATTGGAGCATTATGTTTTAATTTTTTTGATCATATTGCTCTTATTTAAAAAAACAATTATCTAACATCTGTTTAGCAACTGGTAATTGTATTATTTTGTATATTTTTCATAATATAATTTTTATCAAAACTTTCTTGCTGTCAATGAGAACTAATTTGATAAGACTAAAGATCACAGAAATAGTTCCAATCTTTATTCCCATAACTACACAGAATTTGAAGAGAAATAAGCACTGTCGTTTCAAAGTGAATCAGGCATTCATGGATTTGGGCCTAAGGAGTCGTGCACCTCCAAAATATCAGGATGCTGGGATATCTGTTAAAAATAGGGCAGTACTAGATTGGCCAGCCAATTTGTGATGATGTGTTATTCCACCTTAAAAGAAAAACCTAGTTCCTTTAAAATGTAAATACAAATTAAGAGGCATACAATAGACAAGTCAAATGAAGGTTATCCACGTATGCATTGTTATTCATTTAAATTAATAAAATTAATGTCAAATGGCAACATATTGGGATGATTTACGTATTGGTAATCACCAGAAACCAAATTGCAAGAAGTATCTCATCATATAAATCTGTACAAAGAAAAACAAAGGAATTCCATGAAAAGAGTAAACAAACAGGTATGCGCATGAAAAGTGAAATCAAACACATTTACAGTAAAAATGAGACAAACAGTTGTAAAGTTTTTTACAAATTATAGATTTTATTAAGTTTAGAAATAATTGACTATCAATTATATAGATATGTAGCTCATGATTTACAGTTTACACAAAATGTTGTTTGAATTTAGAAAAAGAGGACAAAGAATTGATTTACAAATACATATAGATTTGATCAGTCAATGCAAATTAAACTGATCAAAATCTGAATACCAATAAAATTAGATATTTATATAGAAACCTCCGAAAAGTTATCTAAAATGATGTCAGATGGCTGCCACACAAGTCATGTAAAAATATTGACTACAGTGTATGTTCATTTTAAAATTATGGGTTTTTTCAATGTTAATGTAGAAACTACATTCTTAACTTCCTTTCCAGTTCTCGTTTTCTAAATCATATTATATCAATTTTTACTAGTATTTACATAAATCAATGAGACATCATTAAACGTAAATGTTGTAAATAATATGAAGTCAAACAATTAACTGCGTTTAGAACAAAGCGATATGGCAAGTTATACTCAGATCAACAACATCAAAAGTTTGAAAGAGGTGAGAAACGATTCCATACGATGGTGAAAATGACTTTTGTCTTATGGGGGAGAATGTAAAAAAACCGCCCAAGTTTTTTTTAACACTCTTTGGAATGTAGTCTCATCTAGAGATTTCATTATCTGTTGAATGTCACCTGATAAATAATTATATTTTACAGTTAGCACAGCACATTAAACGATAAGAAAGCATTTTGGTTGTAGGGACTTGTAAACATTGATTTGTAAGAAAAATTTTTGTGTATCTAATATCAATTTATTCCCATGAACATACACTAAAAACCAGTTCGCTTAAGACTTCACATACAAGAATTTATCCATTTTTTTTTGTTCTTTTTTTTGGTGGGGGGGGGGATGGTTATTAGATAGGAATCTATATTTTCTTATACCTTTTCTACGTTTTATGCTGCTTGGTTCGATAATTGGCTTACATTATCATTATAACAGTATCAATTAATTTTCAATACACACCAATTATTTTTAGGAAATTTGAAACTATCACCCACGTCAAGAGTAAACAAAAGAGAACCGCTTGGTTTAGTTTCCCATTTGCTTTAGTTTAATTTTCAAAATTGCCAATATGAAAAAAATGACAATAACAAACCGTGAACCATCTCAAAAATCCATAAAACGAAATACAAATTCAAAGCAGAGCAACGCGGACCTCCAAATATATAGAGGAAGGACCATCCTCTGCTTTTTTGAAAACTTGCTTATATTATCTTGATCAAAAGCCAAAGTCATAAACAATCATGCCCGCCTCAACATTGGTCTGAATATTTATAAGTGGCGAAATCATGATCATGTGTTATCCTGTTATGTAAAATTTATTTTTGTAAACAGAATATATGCATCAATTTTTCCATATTTCATAGAATGATCCATGACAGAACTGTATTGCTTATCATTATACATATACTTGACAAAACTATTGTTTTACACCATACATAAAATTGAATACAATATCGGATCAAGCACCTTCAATATCTTACTTGCATAAACAGGAACTTGGGCACACTTCCATTGATTTTCATTCTCTTCAGACTTAAGAATGACATTTTTCATCTCCCTCATCATGGCGATAGCAAAGCAATTAACTGTTTCTTTCTCCAAGCCACATAAATACACTGCCACCACTGAGGAGCCAGAGTTCTCTCTAAAGAAGTCTCTTACAGCCACCACAATAACTCTGGTTGCCTCTCCCACTGGATAACCGAACACACCCGTACACAGGGCTGGGAACGCGATGGACGTAAATCGTCTAGCAGAAGTCACCTCCAGACTCTTAAAGACCGCATCTCTCAGGTACCCTTCCTCCTGATTAATTCCATTCTGCCAGACCGGCCCTACCGCGTGGATGACTCCCTTACATTTGAGGTTCCCTGCGGCGCTGAGGTACACCTGTCCCTCCATGAGTCGACCTTTCTTCCTGACATAGTCATTGCATTCATCTTGAATAGACCTTCCACCTACAAAACTCGATAACTGTTGTACATGTTTATTGTGTGCACTGCATACAGCCAACTTAATTTTTTCACAGCTATTTTCAACAAAACAACAACAACGTGCCATAATTCGCAGGTCTGCTAAAAAAATAATGGAATCATGCATGTTTTGTTTTTTGGACTTGTGCATCTGTCTTTTTGGCACAAAAAAGTGTTATGAGCACGTAAAACAAAATGTCTTTTTCTGCATGTTTTAAATTTTTACAATTTGTTCTACTAGTATAGTAAATTATTTGTGGCTTTACTTTCTTACCCTTTTCGGTAATGAATTTGGCGATACCTCCGATGTGCTTCATGTCTTTGTTGGCCGGATTCACAATGACATCCACATCCAGCTCCAACATATCCACCACCATGGCAGAGATCTTCTTTCCTTCTTTTGTGACACAGACTGCCAGTTCTTGTCGTTTTGCACCAGTTGTCAGCCAGGAACTACTGGTGTCTTCATCAGAGGCACTTTCATCACTCACTTCTATAACAACTCCCTCGTTTCTTTCAACTCTTCTTAGTTTCTCCTGTCCCGTTGTAGATTCCATGTGTTTCCTTATTCCTGCTTTATTAATTGAATGTGTCTGTTTTTCCACTCCCTTTACAATTTTACCTATGGCAAATTTGGCCTGATTCAATCCTGTCCTAGTTGCTTTTATCACAAACCCTGTATTATATACTACTACATTGACTTTTTCCGACTCAAGACTCCTTAAAACATTATCAAGGTCTACTGTACAATTCATCTGTAAGTATCTCATCATGGCTGGTTCCAGATTTAAGCTTTCCTCATATATGGTATTTGGTAACATAAAATCTTCAATGTACTCCCGAACTAACCCCTCCCATTGGTCTGTACACAGGATGATAATTCTTTCCTTATCTGCCTGGGCTATTATCTTGATCAAACCTTGCCCATTTTTCTCGATCTCGTCCACTTTACTCTGCCATTCTCTTGTTGAAAGTAAAACTCTGGACTCGTTTGACAACACTATCTTGATTTCTAAAACAGATTCAATTATGAGATGTGCTGTTTGAACAGCTAGCTCATCTGACATTGAAAAAACAGTCAATGTCTCTTCTCCTTTACAAAACTCCCAAATACCAATGATGTTTTTCTCTTTCATCTTCGAGTTTACATACATGTAGACTGGATGCTGTTGCAAAAATTGCTGAAGAAGCTTAGAAAACTTTTTAACTTCAGTTTTGGTAACTTTTGACACAAATTCATACATTTCTACAATGGCATTAGTGACTTCACCACTAAGTCCTTTAAATTTGACCAAGTTTTTACTGATGTCATATTTTAATGAAACGTCTTTATATTTCTTTTGCAGTTCCTGCTCAAACTTGCATATCTGTAGCATTAGCAATAGGTGCCTTTTCAGTTGTTTCTCTTCCTGCACTGGTTGTTTCTTTCGCTCTTGTCCTTTTTTGTCATGAACTTCTAAAAGAGGAGGATGTTTTAACAGGTTTTCCTTTATTTCAATGTGTCCTAGGCATTTATGATACATTTTTATATCCAGATCCTGATCGATTATTCTATGAGGTCTACCACATACGATATTCACGGCTGTGTAAAAAGATGTTTCAGATAATTACTAAATGATTTTGAAATGAATATCAAAGAACGGTGTATTGCATTTGTGTTGTCTTAAAGAACTATATGCCATATGTCTAATTTTTGCCCCTGTGTTTTATAAATCATATCATTAAGATATTATGATAAAACATCAAACATAATATGCTAGTTACAGAAATTAACATTTTCCAACATCGTTAATTCATCTGGCTTCTATGACGTCACGTAAATGGACCATTTTTAAATTTTCTTAAAAGCATGAACATTTTATCAGTTTTTCTTCATATTCAAGAGTAGGAGTTCTAGAGCGCCGTTTTGACATAAATTATTGTTCATTTTATTTTGCATATCATATTAAAAAATAGTGTTGGAGCAAGCATGCGCTCGATGTGTCCTTTTCAAAATACCGAGTTAAAAACTCCCATTTTTGACTAAAATACGTACTTTTTGTGAATTAGCTCTTTGTTAACATATCATACTTCTCTTACGATTTCAATTAGATAATTTATCTTTATAAACCTCTTATATATATATATATATATATATATATATATATATATATATATATATATATATATATATATATATACAGTACCGATCAGACCCAACCTAACACCAGAGTAAACCCAAACTAAACCCAGGGTTTACTTTTTGGGTTTACTTTGGGTTTCCTTTTTGAAAATTTTGGTCCACTCGGGGTTAACTTTGGGTTTACTCGGGGTTTACTTTGGGTTTACTCTAGAATTGCTTTTGGAGTCAACTTTACGCGCTGAAGTGTGAAGCAGACCTGTATTTTATCTTATCATCCTACTGCCTGTGATTCCTGCCCCTTGGATATTCCGAATACACATGTAGCTTCTGCTTTCAGGGTATACTTCTGATTGGGGTTTACTCTCTGTGTCCACTCTGGGTTTACTTGGGGTTTACTCTGGGTTTACTCTGGGTCCACTCTAGTAAACCCAGAGTAAACCCAGAAAGTAAACCCAGGGTTTAAATGGGGTTTACTTTCTGTTAGGTTGGGTCTGATCGGTACTGTGTATATATATATATATATATATATATATATATATATATATATATATATATATATATATATATAAATTAAATAAGAAAACACGAAAAACCTTCAATATAGCTTAAGCGCTTTCATTTTAAAATCTTCAGAAGCTATATAATGATAACATAGTAACGTGACGTCAAAAAACTTGAACGTTGAACGGCAATGTCTATTATGACGTCATAGCTAGATTTAGCGGAAAAATATAATTTGCAACATAGTAGATAACATACAATTCAATACATTATTATTACAAACAGTTCAATTTGGGTTTAAAAATACGGATGAAATGCTTTTCTTTTTCTCTTCTTTGCACATTACTGTCACTCAACAGTTTGTAAAATGGAAATATTTTAAACTGTTTATTGCCGCAAGTGTCCAAATGCTCACTTAACGGTATCTGGTATAAACAAACAACAAAGCAAAACCTAAATGCAAGCTATGCCTATGTAGTGGGTATGGATTCTGATAATGCTGAACAAACGGAAACCACTTCTCCTGTAACCAACAATAGTAAAAACATGGAAATTCCTCAACATCCAATAGACAAGGGCGAGAACAACAATATGCCAGACAGACGCTATACAGGAATCAGAGAGTTGACAACGATAAACTAAAAAATCAACAAACGGATTGCCGCAGGAGAATAAATCAAAACCATTATGGTCAAAGACCTAAACGGCACAGACCATCAAACATCTACAGAGATGGGAAAACAACCTTTATTGGACGTGGAGTACAACATCATTTTTTAGGAGGAGGCAAGCCCAATCGAGGACAAAGATACATACCAAGGAAACGCCAACAACGGACACAGATGTATTAGATGCTCGTGAAGCTAATATCACACAGCAACCAATGCAACATAATCCTAAAGTGTTCAACCTCTCGAACAGAGTATTGAATGAAACTGAAATAAAATTATTATCAAAAGGTTTGAAATATACACCAACTCCCCGTATGAATAACGAACAACTTAAAACGGATATTAAGGAATATACAAGAAAACTTCGACTAAAGGAATATTTTAACGAGGATGATGCCGATTCTACACAAAATCTAAATGAGGAACAAGAACAGGATCTCGTCAGAAACAAGTCAGATTTTAATCCAAAACGGGGTAGAAATCAAACTTTAGATACAGTGTGTAATACTCTTGATAATTTCCAACTTTCTAACGTTCCAAGACAAACAAAGTCAAATCTATCGAAAAAAGAGGAACAAGCCTTAAAAGATTTGTGTGCTGTGCAAAGGAGGCGGAGTTGTTGTTATGAATAAGGCATATTATGAAGTTAAAATATTAGATATGCTTAATGACCCAGAATATTATAAACACGTTGAAGAAAACCAGGAGAAAAAAACTCTGTCAAAAATAAAACAATTTGTGAATGAAAATTTGTCAAATATCAATACAAAGGAAAGAGACTATCTTATTAACTTTGATGCCCGAGAAAGTCAATTCTAAGGATTACCAAAAGTGCATAAATCATTACAAATAAAAAATGCTGTAGAAACCCAGACTGGAGAATATATTTGCTGACTAAATCCAGAAGACCTCTCTTTTAGACCTATAGTAGGAGGACAGATTAAGTCATTTTATTGATATTTTACTAAAACCCTACTGTGAAAAAGTTCCCAGTTTTATTAAGGATGATGTGAATTTTATAAACCAATTGCCTGAAAGTGTTCAACATAACGCAAAACTTGTGTCATTTGACGTGGTCAGTTTATATTCTAATATACCAACAGAGCTTGGAATAAAAGCGGTGAGCTATTGGATCAACAAGCATCCTGAAATTCTACAAGATCGCTTTACAAAAGAATTTATACTCGAAGGATTACATATAATACTTCAAAACAACACCTTTGCATTCGGAAAAAATCATTATTTACAAGTGAAAGGTACAGCAATGGGGACAAAGGTGGCACCAACATACGCCACTCTTACTCTTGGATACCTTGAAGAAAAGCTACACGAACAAATACTTTCACTCTGGGGAGAAGAAGAAGCCAGATCTATTAAATCTAGTTGGAAACGATTTTTAGACGATTGCTTTATTTTATGGAATAATAGTGACGAAAATTTAAAGATATTTCATCAACTTGTGAACAACCTTGATCCCAACATCAAATTTACTTTAGAAAGTAGTGACACCAAATTACCATTTTTGGACGTTCTGGTTATAAAGAAGAATTCAAAACTTTTTACTGATATAAACTACAAAACAACTGACACACATCAATATCTTCATTTTAATTCGTGTCACCCTCATCATACAAAAACTGCTATTCCATATAATTTAGCTCGACGTATTTGTACCATTGTGAGCGATGAAAACACCCAAGACATACGCCTCAGGGAACTCAAACATTACCTCACTAACCAAGGTTATCCCGAAGGTCTCATTGACGACGGAATTCGTAAAGCCAGGAAGTATGATAGATCGGAATTATTAGCCAGTAAACATCCGGAAAAAACCATTGATATTATTCCATTTGTACATACTTTTAATCCAAGAAACATGAACATTACGCCAATAATTCATCAGTTTAATAATATCCTCATCAACGACCAATCCACGAAAGAAATTTACAAAGATGTGAACTTCATTAACAGCAGACGTCAGCCTAAAAATCTAAAACGAATATTGTGCACTTCCCATTTTGATACTAAACACACAGTTACTAAGTGTAGAAACCCACGATGCGGGACATGTGACCATATTACAGAGGGATCTAAGTACGACTTCAGCGGAATAGAATTCATCGTAAAGACGGACATGTCATGTGACACTAAGAATGTATTATATGTTATAACATGTCCAGGCTGCAACGAGTACTATATTGGGGAAACAAGCAATCCACTTCGGGCCCGTGTGCGTGTACATAAACAACACATAAACACCCCGGGATATCGACAGATACCGTTTAGTGAGCATTTGGACACTTGCGGCAATAAACATTTTAAAATATTTCCATTTTACAAACTGTTGAGTGACAGTAATGTGCAAAGGAGAGAAAAAGAAAAACATTTCATCCGTATTTTTAAACCCAAATTGAACTGTTCGTAATAATAATGTATTGAATTGTATGTTATCTACTATGTTGCAAAATATATTTTTCCGCTAAATCTAGCTATGACGTCATAATAGACATTGCCGTTCAACGTTCAAGTTCTTTGACGTCACGTTACTATGTTATCATTATATAGCTTCTGAAGATTTTAAAATGAAAGCGCTTAAGCTATATTGAACGTTTTTCGTGTTTTCTTATTTAATTTTTATCTATAACTCGCCGACCACTGTGGATTTTATTGTGTTTCAATATATATATATATATATATATATATATATATATATATATATATATATATATATATATATATATATATATATACACCAAATATTCATCAAATACTTAAGAAACGTCAACAAATTCTCGAAAATTCCGACCGCCTAAAACTTGCGTTTCATAATACACCTATAGTGGCATTCAGGAGAGACAAAAACTTGAAAGACATATTGGTCCATAAGAAACATAGTAACCTCTTTTTTTTAAAAAAACAACACTTATCCGAGCCGTGTGGTGCAAAAAAATGTGTTATGTGTAAATATATTTTTTGTTCTGGCCAATTTCAAGATTCTAAGGGCAAAACGTATCAAGTTAAAAATCATATCGATTGCAAGTCAAGTAATGTTGTTTATCGGGTGTTTTGTAAAAAGTGTAACAAAATTGTATATGTTGGGGAAACGGGGGTGACTTTATATCAAATACATGTTATAAATTTGTCACTGATCAGGAGAGAAACTAACGACCCTGTAGCAATGCATTTTTATACTGACGAACACACAGTTGAGGATTATTCTGTAATAGGTATCGAAAAATTGTACAAAGATGAAACTTACAGAAAATTCAGAGAAAATTTGTGGAAGAAAAAATTAAATACTTATATACCTTTTGGTATAAACAAAAGGGAACATTATTGTCTTTAGACTACATTATTACTAGTTTGTATAGACATTTCCTTTATTTTATGTCCCGTTATCTATACATTTTTCATATATTACTTGTTTATGTACTAATTACGGCTATCACTGTGCTTTCTATAGACTCTCACCTTTATTTCATATTTTTTTGGCGCAATATTGTTGTATGACGTCACTTGCCAGACTGTATTCATATTGTGACGCCATAGTATATGTTCTACGTTGTGTTGCTATAGACAATAAACACTATGTTTTGACGTCATAATCACGTCTTCAACAGTTTGTTTGTATAACGTTGCCTACCTAACGTCACGAGATTGACGTCATAATGTTCTTGTTTACTTTGTTTTTAAATCTACTGAAGAGCCCGGTAGGGCGAAAGCGCTATAGATAAAAGTTGTTATATATATATATATATATTTGGGCTAATTTCTAAAGCTCTATTGATAACTTTAAATTTTGGGGCATTAAAACACTTTCTCCCATATATACAGTATCGATCATACACAACCTAACACTAGAGTATATCCCAACTAAACCCCGGGCTTATTTTTGGGGTTCACTTGGGGTTTACTCTGGCTTTACTTTTTGAAAATTTTGGTCCTTTCAGGGTTTACTTTGGGTTTATTGGATATTGCTTTTGAGACCAACTGGTGGCGCTGAAATGTAAAGCAGGCACGTCTTTTATCTTACCATCCTACGGCCTGGCCTGTAATTCCTGCCCCTTGTATAATTCGAATACACAGTAAGCGTCTGTTTTCAGGGGTATACATCTGACCGGGTTTACTCTCTGTGTCAACTCTGAGTTTACTTTGGGGTTTTTCTGGGTCCAATCTAGTAAACCCGGACTAAACGTAAACCCGGAGTAAACCCAGAATTTAAACCCAGGGTTTACTTGGGGTTTACTTTCTGTTAGGTTGAGTCTGATCGGTACTGTAGTTCTTTACAAACGACAATTAAGAATTAACAAAACAAGAGTCCCGGGGCCAAATCGCTCACCTGAGCAACAATAGCCATACCTGATTAAATGAGCATTTTAGTATCAAATTCAAAATTTATTGACTTTATGATTTCATACATTTCTCATATATCGCTATTTTGGTCCAAGAACCTCAGCCCTGTCCGTCCCAGGGCCATTAAGTAGAAGACGTCATGGAATTTAGAACCATGCATTTAGTTTTCAACAAATAAGATTTAATACATTTTTACAAGATGGCCATATTGGATCAACCAAAGAGCCTAAACATCTGACCCAGGGGTCATAAATTGAAAAATCTCGGACATTATAACCATGCAGTTACTTCCTCACATGTGTGGGAGTAGAGAAGAAGATTTTTTGCATCGCCTGTGGGGCCCCGGGGTTGGTAGATCCATGAAGATCACATTTAGATTCCTCTTACCATATCTTCATACCAAAATTTATAACCATTGACTTTTTAATTTTTAAGAAGTAAAAATGCAAAATTGTTAACGCACGACAGACGACGAACACCATACGACCCACGACGACGGACGAAGACAAATTGCAATAGGTATCTGTAGTAAAAACTAAAAAAGTAAAACGTGAATTTTCATTTGGTAAACGTATTGAGTTTTGCTGTCGAAAAAGCAAGTTTGTTGCATAACCTTAAGAACAATGTAATTTCATATAAAAGAAAAGTCCTTGTCATCTCAAAACATTCATTTTTATAAACTGGAGAAAATACCATTTTGAATCTTACCTTCTGGTTCATCAAAATACACCAGACAGAATCCATCTAGCATTTTGACATCCATCACTCCAGTAACACCACTTCTTTTTTCATTGTCGAAGTACAACAAAAGTGTATCATGTGACATACTCTTTGAGATGTTCCGTACGATGACACAGTTGGTGACAGGGACTGCAGATACCTCCAGGTGAGAGTCGTCCAAAGTTCTTTTTTTACAAGCTAGTTGTAGTTTCTCAAAATCTGATTGAAAGTAATAACAAATAACTTACGAATGAATTTTTATCTGTTGAAATACATACCGGGGTATTGAAACAAGTGTGAGTTTCTTTAAAGTTTTACAAGTCCTTCATTAGTTATGATTTTCTCACTGCATGTCTGCTAGTATTCCTGTTAATACATGTAGATATTTAGGTCTTATCATATTCATAAATCATTTAAAAACTCAAGAAACGCTAACTATAGTCTGCATATTGTTGCTTCCATCATTTTTTGATGATTTTCAATTAAAATAACCATACTTGTTGATAAAGTACATTTCAAATCCATAAAAGGTGAAGAAAAATCCAATATTTCTTTATCAATACATCATCTGTTTTTACCCCGAGACTTTCACATTTCGTATGTAGAAATTCGAACCCCAACCCCCCCCCCCCCCCCCCCCCCCCCCCATTGCGGCCCAAAAATACCCCCAGTGTCACGATTTTCACAATTTTGAATTTACACTACATGTACCAGAGGTTGCTTCCACACAAGTTTAAGCTTTTCTGGCGAAAAAGTTTCTGAGAAGAGGATTTTTAAAGAATTACTCTATATATTCCTATGTACAAATTTGTCCCCCATTATGGCCCCACCCTACCCCCGGGGGTCATGATTTTCACAACTTATTTACACTTTACACTTCCATAGGATGCTTCCACACAAATTTCAGCTTTCCTGGCTAATTAGTTTCTGAGAAGAAGATTTTTAAGGATTTACTCTGTATATTACTAGGTAAAAATTCAAACCCCCCCCCCCTTTGTGGCCCCAGCCTACTCCAGGGGGTCATGATTTTCACAATTTTAAATCTACATTACCTGAGGATGCTTCCACACAAGTTTCAGTTTTCTTGGCTAATTAGATTTTGAGAGGAAGATTTTTTAAGATTTACTCTAGATTTTCCAATTTTTAAAAAAAAAAACCATTGTGGTCCCACCCTACCCCAGGGGGTAATGATTTTCACAACCTATAACTACATGTACCTGAAGATACTTCCACACAAGTTTCAGCTGGTTCTTAAGAAGAAGATTTTGGAAAATGTCTCAAAATTTTCAATAATTCCTCATTAAATCCTTTTGAAAAGGGACGCGGTCTTTAATTTTCACAACTTTGAATACCCTTTGCCTAAGGGTGCTTTGTGCCAAGTTTGGTTGAAAATAGCCCGATAGTTTTTGAGAAGATATAAAAAATGTAAAAAGTTTACGGACAGACCAACGGACAACCAAAAAAATGTGATCAGAGATGATCACTTGAGCTTTCCGCTTGTGAGCTAAAACATTGTGCTGAAATCTAAACTGGGAAATGTTTACATCTTTTATTCAATCGGAAGTACTCTTGACTTCTCGCACAATTTTTAACGTTATCATCCGGGATACTTTCATGTAATTTGCAATGCAAAATCCTCGAAGACTATTAAAACCTAAAGCAGAAGAGGGAGCATTTCAAAACATATTATCTGGCCTTTTTTCATTCGAGTGAATGGTTGTAGTTTGGGCGCAAAGGTACTTAGATTATCGAGATAATGATATGCAAAAAGTGGTGGAAGCAAAACTTGGGACAGAGATTATTTTTTTCAGAGAGTATTAAGTTATCAAAGACACCATTACCTAAAAAGTGCAAATTGTACACTTTTATTTAAAATTTTATCTGTCATTATAATCAAAATGCGGCAACTGACCTATATCTTTCTCAAACGTGATGAGAGCTGTCCCCTTGAGTTCTCCATACTCAATACTAACGGGTGTTACATTAGCTTTAGCTTCCAGAAAGTTCTCTAGGCCATCCCTAGTTGTTTTCTCACTGATGTTTGTTAAGAAGGCTTTATTGGAGCAAGTTGGCAATGGCTTTGGTGGACACCGACACACTTCAATAGTTGTTTTATCAATGATGTGCTTTTTCTTTAGAACCATATCAATTACTGAAAAATGTTAATTAGATGAGTATGTTTTAAAGAACACATTAAAATCAGCTGATCAACATTCATTCTTTTTCTTAATTATATAATTTTCTTATTAATAATCAGTTGTATGAAGTTTTTTTCTATCGGGATCGAATTTGTCAACCGCACATAAATTTGCAGCTTTAAATATTCATACCTAATAAATATTCTTTGTATTTAAAAAGATTTTTTTGTTCATATTGTTGATTTTCTATACAGATTATAAATAGTCTTGAACACTTGTTCTATCAACAAACAATGCTATCAATTTTACGAAACATCTAAACTGTTAAAATGAAATTAATAGATCCACAAACATTAATTTACTAAAAAATACTGTGTCTTTCAATACATTTAATTATGAATCAGCTTCTTTTAGGACATTTTAAGTATTTGTAAATTATAATTCAATCCATATCGTACACAAAACAAAACCAACAAAAAGGAGTAACCTCTCGTAATAACATCTAGTCTCAAGGAATAAAATTAATCACTTGTACTTTTAGTTTATTAGTTTTGGATACTTTCAGATATGACAGATGAATTCGTTTTTCCTAACAACTTTACTTATGTGTAGAATTTCATGAAATTGCAATTTTAATCCATTGACGTTTTGATTCTATATTAGGATTTCATTTTCATTTTTAATCAAAGCATTTTGCAAAATATATGTATTGAATTCGAGAATAAATTTTACTGCATATCATTTTAAATCAACTTCTAATTTTATTTATGCTGAAGAAAAAGCCATTTACACTTAATTGCTCTCTAAACTAAAGAATTTTTTATTGATTTCTATATAGGGGATTATGTTGACTAGACAAGATCATGATTTTTTTCAAACAGTACAATGTTGAACCAAAATGTTACTTTTATGACGAAGTGTTTATAATCTTAATAATAATCAAAATATATTCATTGATATTATAATGTCAAGAAGAAGGATTATCGTTTGTTTAACGCTACTTTTGACGGTAGCGTTTCTTTTGTTCATTGTTCCGTCTACGTGTTTTCGCTGAATTACAGCAAAACGCACGACAGAGAAACGAAAACCAAATAAACAGACATACAATCGATTAAAAAATAATAAAAATGTACCTTGTTCATCTTTAAATTCAATGTAAAATATTCCATCCTTGATCTCTATTTTCTTTATTTCTCCACCCCCTGATCGACGACTGTTTTCAAAGTACATCTGCACTGTAAATGCATTTGTTGATGGAGACACACCCCGCACTTGAAGAATGATTTCTGACTCGTTGTCCGCTTCTTCTGGTGGGCACTCCATATCTGATCGAAATGTTTCCACTTCAATTTTTAAATTCTCCTTTTAATAAGATTTGTTATTCAACATTTCACCAGCTGCGAGAAATAAAATAAGTAAACTAGTTTAAACGATACAATTTCCATTGATTTTCGTAAATTTATATTTAGAAAACAATAAACATTGAAAGAAAATTTCAAATATTTTTACGAAGAGTTGTACTAAATAAAACACACATACACGCTGGAGGCATTGTTTTCCTAACTGGACTTTTAATAAAATCTTAACTGTTCTAATACTAGTAATGATTTTATTTCTAATTAAGTTTAAAAAGTAATCGCATTGAATTATGATTGGTAAATCCATGTGGATAACCTGAAATTTTTATTCCAAAGGTGTAGTTTTTAAGTTGTTAATTTCCCATCTTTGGTGTTGAAACATTTCTTTTATTTTCTTTTTCACTTCCTAGAATCATTGGATTTTTTTAAAATTCTATCAGCATAAAAAATCTAATACATTGCATTCGTAAATGTATCTCATCTGGGAAAATACCTGCAGCTACTCAAAATGAATTGTTAATCTTAACATACCGATTTGTTGGAACAAGTTTCATTTCTTATTCATAAACCGAAAATACCATATTTATTCTGGCCTGATTGGTTGGAAACGTATTGTAAATATCGGGTGATGAATGAAATGAAGCAGAACGATATAAAATTGTTCGGAGAGCAGTAAAGGAAAAATGTTGTATCAAGTATTGTGCAATTCTCGGCACTTCAACACCTTAGACCATCAGAATTGCCATTTTTCGGCCCTAAACCATAACAGAAAGCATTAATACAATCTACCTTCAACGGCGCGTCGCGTCCATGGTATTGATCAATTATACCTGATTGGTATATGTAATCAGTTCTACTTTCGATTTGTACAAGCACCTCAGTTGAACGGCACTTCATTAAGGTGGCTTTATACACCTACAATTTATTTCAATTTTCAATAGAAGACCACAAAACATATACTTATCGAATATTAAAATGATGATATTGATACTATAGGCAATTTCAAAGAAATTTTAAATGGTTTATTTGGGGTGCGTCTTTTACCCCAATGAACCCCAATGATACCCCAATGAACCCCAATGATACCCCAATGATACCCCAATGAACCCCAATGTTACCCCAATGAACCCCAATGATACCCCAATGAACTTTAAATACCCCAATGATACTAAGTATGTTCAAATTGATACACTTCTTGAGTTTAACGAAAAAAAATGGTACATAAATAAAATACCAATTACGCTGTGTTTTTTCACCGATTGATTACTCAGTGAACCCATTGATATCCCAACAAAATTTCGTTGATACCCTCACGAACCACAATAAACTTGAAATGAGCTATGTGCAATGATTTAAATCTTCCAAGTAATACAGAAATAAATCTCATTGATACAAGAGTATACATGTACTAAATGAACAAGTAAGTCCCAACCAGACCCCAAATAACATTAACATAATAAGTAAGTAAGTAAAGTAAGTAAATCATTTATTATAGTGACATGTGCATTTTGCATGTTACAATAATACAGTGAAACAATAATACAAGATAATAGCACCCGGCCCATCGGACCTATATGTCACTGGTTATATAAATTACATATTTAAAAGTCAACGTGCAAATTTTGATTGTCTTAGTTTTAGAGCATTAATAATAAATTGAGAGCATTGCCGGGGATAAGTACATACTAAAGTTCTGAATAATTCAAATTCTTCATAATTTGTTGAGCCAGTGGTATTTCTAATAAGTAAATTTCGTAAATCATTATATAATGTACATTTTAGGATGAAGTGAATTTCATTTTCAATTTCATTTAAATTACAAAAAACACAGAGTCTGTCAGTTAAAGGTTCATTTCGAAAGCGTCCAGTTTCAACACGTAAAGGGAGAATTCCACATCGGAGCTGAGCTAGGGCAGATCTTTGATTTTTTGGAATGTTCATGAGAAGATAATTTTCTGTTGAGAAGTTTTGCTTTAGGAGACGGTAAGTTCTGAGTTTGGGAGAGTTTTGAAGATTTGCGAACCAAATGTTTTCTGATGTCGAGTGTTGGTTTTGGATAAAAAGTTGGACGTCACAGCATATTGCGTTAGTATAGATATTTGACATGTTCACGGAATTTAGCACAGCTTTTAGTTGGCAGTTCCATCCCCTTTCGTTGTTAAGGCATTGATCCCAGATGAAAACTTGTTTTGCCGTCCTGTTGTTGTCCATTGTCTGAAATTTGTTCCAAAGGCGGACCATATTAGATTTGTGTCTGGAGCTAGCAGGGGCCCATCCGGTTTCTCCTCGTACGGCTAGTAATGGTGCTAAACGATGTGTTCCCAGGAAATATCATAATAATACCTAGGCATCATATAAAAGCATATTTTTTAACTCCACCTGACTCCAACCCCTAAACAAAGTTTTTTTGGGGGAGGGGATGGAGGGTTATAGGAATCATCTTGTCAATCCTCCTGTCTGTGCAAAATTTGTGTCAGGTTAATATCTTAATACTTATGGAAAACACTCAAAGTTATAACTTCACACAAACATTGCTTATGACCTGAGTGTTTGTCATGAACTTGCGAAAAGTTCATTAGGGCATGGTCACTTGCGGGAAATGTGCAAAATCGTTCCCGATCAATATCTTTTCTATAGAAAAACATTGAAAGTTCATACTTAAGGTGGAAGGCTACATCGTCACAACATGTCTGACATCCGTTCGAAACGCCATTTTGTTCCGGATTGATAATATTTTGTCGTGGTACAAAATAGCTATACACCGTTAACTTATAAGTATGTCAATTTTCTTCCTGTTTAAAGCTTTCAACTAACATTGATTATCAGCTGTTTTGTACGGAAAACGTGGAATTTAAAATATTTACTGTTTCACCGCTATTGGCAATACATTTTGGTCATGTCATCTGCAACAGACGATCATACATTTATGACGGATTATCGATATAGGTAAGCAGATATCATATTTTCACTTAAACTATATATGTACGATGAATATAAAACGAAAGTACCGTAAATACGATCT